>JACXGJ010007300.1:0-30962 GCA_016801105.1 Esox niger | reverse complement strand
GGGGGGGGGGGGGGGGGGGGGGGGGGGGTTGTTTATTAAGTGGCTGTGAGGAAGTAAAAAAGCAGAGAGACTTAGCTACTCACTTATTAATGAAGGCGGGAGACCAGGAAACACCTTCCTGCTTTGCTTATTATGGAAGAATTGTTTGAATCATTTTACAACAAAATGCTACCATAACAGACCTTAACAATTGTTTACAGTTCAGCCGATTGGTAGTGAAATATGACAATTATTCCCATAGGCAGGGTTTATTGTAACACTGTTTTTAATGGGAAATGAGGGGTTGTTAAAAACATTTGTGATTGAAAGTGTTATTTAGATAAAATACACTCAATGAAAAACAACAATATATTTTTCCATCTTATAGCTTATTGACAGAAAGTGGAGAATCTCAAATTAATATTTATTTTATTATATCTTTTAGCAATTAGCTTACTGTTTACTTATATTAACCTTTTGGTACAGGCAAACTTAATGTAAATAATTTCTTTATAATAATTTCAATATGTCAAAGTAGTAAAGTAGCAACAAAAACACATCAATATTATTGTAATCACAGGTCAGTGACTTTAAAAGGGAGGCAACTAAATTGTTACCTGTGTAAGCTATCTGTATAGTTTATAAATAGTTGTTTAGTTATTATTTTGTCTGCCATTTCAACCCACAAGTCTTCTGTTTGTTTGTTTTATAGAAACATTGATGAAAAGCTTTGCGCTAGCCAGGTTTTGTGAACGCAATTTTGGAGGTTTGGCAACTTGAGACTTTGTTACCCTACGTCCTTGTTAATCTAACTGTAATGTCAAATATGACTTTTTGTCCTTTCTGTCTAGACTCAGAGGTGTCAAGCCGGTTCTACAGACGGCTGAGTATATGATGGTTTCTATTTTTTCCTTTCAATTGCTGCCCAACTGAGACCAAATAGCACATCTTAACTAATTAGTGACCTAATTAACCAATCAGCCACAAGATGAGAGGGAAAACCTGCAGACACTTGGTCCTCCATGGAAGCGTTTTGACACCTCTGATGTAGAGCGTTGTCTTGGGAGGAAAAGGCACTTCAGAAGACAGGAGGTCTGAGATGGGCTGTGTCCACATACGGCTCTGGAAGTTTAGAGACCACTGCAACTTTTTTGTTCCTTTCCAAAGAATTGAAGGTTTTGAGTGAGGAACAGAAGGGTTACAATTAAGAGACCACTGCAAACTGAACACTTCTGTTGCTCACTTAAAACTTTCCTTTTCAACTATTTTGGAAAGGAAAGAAAAATGTGCAGTGGTCTCTTAATATTTTCCAGAGCTGTATATTATGCAGGACATTTGATTTTTTACTTATATCTGATGTCTCAATATGTCAGCCATCTTACCTGGGACCAGTTCCAAAATGTCTAGACACTTACTGACTTTATTTTTGCAGAAGAAACGTTAAATTTCTCACATCGGCGTTCAACACTTCTGCTGACACTAATTACAAATACCTACACACCTATCACCACACGTTCCAAACCAGCTCATGTCGAACCAATCAAGTGGAATAAAAGGAAATGAGCTAGCTACCATGTCAAAAACCTAGTTAGCTATGCATTTGCTGCAAGCAGTTGTGATTTCTACTTTACCTTTGCCATGTTAATGTACAAACTTGCCTAGTAGGCTTTGCCTCATACCCGTACATACTCTTACAAAAAGCACTGGTGGCGGTACAAAAACATGCTGCTCACGGTTTGATGAGAATTCATAGAATATGATTATGCAAAAAAAATGTGATACATGCATATAAAGAAATTAGCAGAGTGTGAATTAGCTCAGTGTGACTTAAATCATGTCAGCCAATGAATATTTCTGAAGCACTATATTTCAAATAACATTATTATTACTTGCATTTTTCTGCGTTTGTAAGGTGGAAATTTTACAATGAGCAACTTTAATATTTTGAAAATGACAGTCACAGTATGCATTATGCTACGCATTACAGTGGTTATTTACATAGTATTAAGGAAATACAAAAGTTATCAAGACTTTCTATGACACTTTTATGTGTTTATTTAGGCTGGTTTAGAACAGGTCCCAGGTAAGATGGCTGACAAATTACTCCATTCTGATGTATGAAATCAGCATCTTGTGATCAAATATCTGTCTGTATATCTGTGAGTTATGTGGAAATACCCTTGTAGAGCTACATCTATGTGGATCTCCAATGCTAATCACAGACACTGGCTGTACACCAATAGTCAGCTGCTGTTGCCCGGCAACATGCACTTGAGTTCAACTAAGCCTGAGCGCTCTCTAAAAGGATCCGGCTGCAGACAGGCACTCTTGGGCACGGGCACTTTGAGGCCTGGGGCACCATGGAGCTTGTGGGCTGGACTTATAACTTCCGTTGACTCTCACACTGTCTGCTAGTGATTTAATTGACTAATTGACTGTTTCGCAAGATTATGAGTTTATTAGCAACCAACACAGAAATCACATCATATGAATCTAAACTCCCTTTCCGTAATGATTTCGATATGTTTATTTAAGTTTTGTCATTACAGGATTGCGTTCTTCAGAGGAAGACATACCTTTGATTTGTGTTAATTAACTAGTAAACTTAATACATTCCTTCTTCTGTCTGGGATGGCAGACTTGCATTGACTTTAACTATTACTTTGATTCATTAATAAGATCTAACTCGTCCTCCCTGTAATTATGTTTTTAATTAATTTAATGTGTGTTTATCGGGAATACGTAACTTAATTACAGGATTGCGATCCCTGATGGAGGAAGAATCTATCCACATTTCATTTATAGTTAATTTGACAAACCATATACAGCTCCGGAACAAACTAAGAGACCACAGCCCATTTTTTGTTCCTTTCCAAAAAAGGTTTTGAGTGAGGTAGAGAAGGGTTAAAATGAAAAGACCACTGCAAATTGAATACTTCTCTTCCTCACTCAAAACTTTCCTTTCAACTTTTTTTGGAAAGGAAAGAAAAATGTGCAGTGGTCCCTTAATATTTTCCAGAGCTGTATATACATTGGATTAATAGATTAAATATAAATCAAATGTTAATGTGTAATTAATAAAATGCATATTGCTTTTCGGAGATTGTAAAACTATGACATTGCTAAGTTCAATAAACACAAAACAATGAACCCCCTATATTCATATGATGTGATTTTAGTGATTATTCCATGCAACACTAAGTGAGTTAGGCAAATGGAGACAGAATGTGTGGGTATTAAGCCAATTCATATTGTGGCTAATAAACACAGACTGTATGTAGGCATACATCCTTTAGTTGGAGATCACAAGCATGTAGTGACTGTAACTTCTCTATGTGTTGGCTGCTGATTAACTCATTACGTCGCAAAACAGTGAAGAAGTCAATGAAATTGCTAGCAAATGGTGTGAGTCAACAGCAGTTATAAGTCCCGCCCCCGACCTCAACAGTGCTCATGCCTGAGATGCCCATCTGCAGCCAACTGTTTCCCATCTCCCCCACTCACTCTGCACCTCTCCCTCCTGTCCCCTCCATCTCTTTTTGCCCCTCTCATGCCTGGTGTTCTCTCCCTCATTACAGCATTTGATCGTTCTCCCTATAAACCCAACCTTTTCTTCTCCCAAAGTTTCTTCATCTCTTGCTCTCATCTACATCTGACCCCAGTGTCTCTCTCCCTCTCTCATGTCTGCCAGTATCTCCCTGCCTTTTCAGTCATTTTGAGAGTAACAGAGGGATAGGACTGTCTGTTGTGTCAATACATTCACTAAGTCCATTATGCACAACCACAGACACAGACATATCTATAAACAGAGAGACATAGCTACAACAACAGAGAGACATATCAACAACCACAGACATATCTGCAACAACAGAGAGACATAAACAACCAGAGACATATCTACAAAAAAAGAGAGACATATCAACAACCAGAGACATATCTACAAAAACAGAGCCATATCTATGACAAGAGACATATCTACAACAATAGAGGCATTTTTACAAACACAGACATCTACAAACACAGAGACATATCTTTAAACACAGAAACATATCTAATACTACAGACATATCTAATACTACAGAGACATATCTACAACTAGAGATGCATATTTACAGCCACAAAGCCTTATTTACAACCACCAAGACATCTACAACCACAGAGAAATATCTTCAACCACATATCTACAACCACAGTGAAACATCTACAACCACAAGGATATGTCTACAACCACAGAGACATCTACAAACACAAAGACATATTTACAACCACAGAGACAAATCTACAACCACATAACCACAACCACAGAAAAATATCTACAAACACAGAGGCATATCTACAAACACAAAGACATATCTACAACCACAGAGACATATCTACTAACACAGAGCCATATTTACAACTATCTACTAGTGCTCGTTTCTGTGTTGTTTGGAGATACGAGGTTAGAGCGATAATAATGGTGAGTAAGAAATAAACTGTGGCTATAGGTTTTGTGTTGTCCATACTTTATGCTGTGCAATGTTGATAATATCTTTAGAGGAGAACTGCAACACTGTCATGATAACTTGATAGACAAGCACACCAGCTTTGGAGCTCAAGTGTTTGCTTGTTCAGTCTTGTAATGGAACGCGTTGTAGTAGCTGTGTAGCCGGCTGACTAGTTGGTTGTTTCCTCTTGTTTTTCTATTTCATTCAAAGATGTAAATTGCCATTTCTAACTAGACAACTAATTGTCCGGTTTGTTTCGTCTGTCAGACTAACATAAAGTTATCTGTCCGCAAATGTTTTGCTTGTGCAGCAACAAGTTCTTACTTTCACTAGCTAGCCAAGAAGCGGTAATGCACTTCGCTGATGATGTTGTCACTTGATCACGATGATGTCCTGCATCTGCCAAAAGATGTACGCCACATACTTTTTCCATATCATTTATAAGAACTCGTATGTCTTGAGATTGGCCTTGTGCTTACTTTGTTATGATCACATTGCTGTACGGACAAAATTTGACTGCTGGCTCAGTCTCGTGTTGTTTTATGCAAACTTATATGCTCGTTCTTTCTATTGATTGTAAATGAGGGAGAAAAATTTATATTATTCCAAGTTACATGAATATGTTGTCAAATTAAAGAAGAATACGTGCTCTTTAAAACAAAGTTAACTCATAATTTGTTTTTGTTTTTTGTGCTATGTCTGTGAAAAAATTTGATTTATATTGAGAATTTTCAGTAATCAACAGCAGCACCAGGTTTGACAATACAGAATTTCAGCTCCCTCCAAAGATTTTTCTATTGGGTTCAGGTCTGGAGACTGGCTAGGCCACTCCAGGACCTTGAAATGCTTCTTACGGAGCCATTCCTTAGTTGCCCTGGCTGTGTGTTTCGGGTCCTTGTCATGCTGGAAGACCCAGCCACGACCCATCTTCAATGCTCTTACTGAGGGAAGGAGGTTGTTGGCCAAGATCTCACGATACATGGCCCCATCCATCCTCCCCTCAATCCGGTGCAGTCGTCCTGTCCCCTTTGCAGAATGTCCCTCCAAAATGTATGAAAAGATGAGAAGGAAACTGGTCAGGGAGGCTTCCAAGAGAACGACAGCAACATTAAAGTAGTTGCAGGAATTTCTGGCAAATACTGGCTGTGTGCTACATGTGACAACACTCTCCCGTATTCTTCATATGAATGGGCCATGGGGTAGGGTGGCAAGATGGAAGCGTTTTCTTACAAAGAAAAACATGAAGTTTGCAAAAACAAACATCATGTCTCCCAAAAGCATGTGGTAAAATGTGTTAAGGTCTGATGAAACCAAGGTTGAACTTTTTGGCCATAATTCCAAAAGGTATGTTTGGTGCAAATACAACACTGTTCGTCACCAAAAGAACACCATACCCACAGTGAAGCATGGTGGTGGCAGCATCATGCATTGGGGCTGTTTTTCTTCAGCGGGAACCAGGGCCTTAGTCAAGGTGGAGAAAATTATGAACAGTTCCAAATACCAGGCAATTTCCACACAAAACCTTCAGGCATCCATTAGAAAGCTGTAGAGGAAGTTCACCTTTCAGCATGGCAATGATTCAAAGCACACATCCAAATCCACAAAAGCATGGGTTCACATGAAGAAGATTAACATTTTGGAATGGCCCAGCCAGAGCCAAGACCTGAATCCAATTGAACATCTGTGGGATGATCTGAAGAGGGCTGTGTACAGGAGATGTCCTCGCAATCTGATTGTTCACGTAATAGGTCAAAATTAAAGGTGGAAATGTTCTGACATGATTTATCAAAAAATGTTGTCTCATTTTTTTGCATCACAAACACCTGGCATTTTAACAGGGGTGTGTAGATTTTTATATCCACTTTATCTGGAATTTCACAACTTTTGCTCTACAGACAAGGTTAGAAGCATTTCAGGTGTAATATTTCCTATTGTCCCAACATCTAGATTTTCACATTGTATTGGAAACCCAACATGTCACTGCCCAAAAAACGATTGGAGAGAAGACAGTCAAATAATGTAAGCCAAATTCTAATTAGGGACATTATACAGGTTTTTTTTTATTACAAAATATATCTACAAACACGGAACCATGCCTACAAATACAGAGACATGTCCACAGAGACATGCTGTGTATCTCTGGCGTCTCTGGTACAGCAATTACCATTTCATTTCTACCATCAGGGCTAGTTATGTGGAAGGGAGTTGTTGTTCAATGACGTCTGTTAGGCTGAATCACAACGGTGACCAGGCTGCCTTCTGCGAGTGTGACATGTTGTCTCCAACACACAGTTCTACCCAGTCCAAGTTATAAAGAACACTTTCTCTTTTCTAGCTTTGAAGGGAACAGCGGGAATGCACTACAATGTGCAGTGTGTCCTTTAACATGAAGAAACAGCTATTGGCTCCAAGAAGTTACAGAAAAACTCGTACAGCTCTGGAAAAAATGAAGAGACCAACTACACCTTTTTCTTTACTTTCCAAAAAATGCGAAAAGGAAAGATTTGAGTGATGAACAGAAGAGTTCAATTTGCAGTGGTCTCTTTATTTTAACCGTGCTGTTCCTCACTCAAAATCTTCCTTTTTGTCTTTGTTGTAAAGCAAAGAAAAGGGTGCTGTATATCTGGAAATGCAGTACAGTCCGATATACCAAGAAAAGAAACAAACAAACCCTAGCAGCCAAATGTTTGGACACACCAACTGATTCAAGAGTATTTCTTTATTTTAACTATTTTCCACATTGTAGAATAACAGTGAATACATCAAAACTATGAAATAACACTTATGGGATCATATAGTGACCCAAATAAATGTGTTATCCAGACAAAAATACATTTCTATTTTAGATTCTTCAAAGAAGCCACCCTTTGCTTTGATGACAGCTTGGCACACTTTTGGCATTCTCTCACAATCAACTTCATGAGATAGTACTCTAGGATGCTTTTCCTACAATCTTGAAGGAGTTCCCAGTTATGCTGAGCACTTGTTGGTTGCTTTAACTTCACTCTATGATCTCATCCCAACTCATCCCAAATCATCTCAATTGTATGAGATCCAGTGATTGTGGAGGCCAGGTCATCTGATTCAGCACCATCATTTTACTTTTTGGTCAAATTGCCCTTACCCAGCCTGGGGTAAGGGCTTTTGAAACAAAACCTATAGTCCCACTATGTGCAAATTAGATGGGATGGCCTATCCCTGCAGAATGCTGTGGTAGCCATGCTGGTTGAGTATGTCTTGAATTCTAAATAAATCACAGAGAGCATCACCACCAAAGCACCCCCACACCATCACACCTCTTCCTCCATGCTTCATGTTGGGAACCACACAGGTGTGGATCACCCTTCACCCATTATGCGTCTCATTAAGACATGGCGGTTGGAACCCAGAATCTTAAATCTGGACTCATTAGACCAAAGGACAGATTTTCACTGGTTTAATGTCAATTTCTCGTATTTGTTGGCCCAAGCTAGTATCTTTTGTTTATTGGCGTCCTTCAGTACTGATTTCTGTGCAGCAATTCAACCATAGATGTCGGTTTCACGCAGTCATCTCTGAACAATTGATGTGAATATTACTATTACTATATGAAAATTGTATTTGGGTTGCAATCCGAGGTGCAGTCAACTGATGATTTCTGAGGCTGGTAACTATAATGAACTTATCTCCTTCAGCAGAAGTAACTCTGAGTCTTCTTTTCCTGTGGTGGTCCTGGTGAGAGCCTGTTTCATTATAGCACTTGATGTCTTTTGTGGCTGACATTGAAGAAACCTTAGAAATTCTTGAAATGTTACATATTGACTGACCTTCTTGTCTTAAAGTAATGGTGGGCTATTATTTCTATTTGCTCATTTGTGAGCTGTTCTTGCCATAATAGGGACTACTACAATACAGACATAAAATTGTATCTTCTGTATACCAACCCTACCTTATCAAAACACAGCTGATTGGTGCAAATGTATAAAAAATAAACATAACAAGGCACACCTGTTAATTGAAATGCTTTCCAGATGACTACCTGATGAAGCTAGTTTAGAGAATGCGACGAGTGTGCATAGATGTCATCAATGCAATGGGTGGCTACTTTGAACCATCTACAATATGAACTATATTTTGATTCCAAACTTTTGATGGGTACTTCATATATTTCCTGTTCAGGCAAACACACAAGCCCAAAACACATGCAGACATAAAATAAGGTGGTAACCTCATTCACGCACACACAAACACGCAGACCAATGCACGGACACACAAGCATGGAGGTGTACATACTGTTGAATGGAATGTCTTTACCCCAGTTAAAATTCCATGCCAGGCCTGAACTCATTATCCCAGCAGAAGGAACAGGAGATGTCTGTCTTTCCCCCTCTAGTCAGGCATCCATTATTTAGCAGCATGTTGATCAGATTGGGCTCCCATATCTGCTGGTTCTCCTTCAATCCCCCCTGCTCTCAGCTCACCAGTGTCACATGCTCACAGCAACACAAATCTCTAGTGGACAAACTGGGCCATGTTGCTGTGTTGGTCTGTGTGCGAGTGTGTGTGTGTGTGTGTGTGTGTGTGTGTGTGTGTGCGTGTTTGTGTGTGTGTGTGTGTGTGGAGTGATCCTGGTCAATTTGTACATGTTGTATACAAAAGATAGAACATCCTGAACAGTCTTTTTGGAAAAGATAAAATAGGAAAAAAATGATTTGTGGGGGCTATGTTTAGAGTAAAACTTAAAATTGGGTATAATGTTAGAATTTGGGTGTAACATTGCAGACAAGAGGCAGGACACAGGCGCAGGAAGAACAGAGGACATTTAGTGAAAGAACAAAGAAACAAAAACTGACATTACATACGAGAACAGAAACAACGTTACAGTGGAACGAGATCCAAATAATGACAAGAAACCCCAGGAAAGAGGGAACTTAAACAGAGACAATGATCAGGAACACAGGTGAAGGTAATAATAACAAACACGTGTCCGTGTTCAAAACAAGGGAGAGAGGGCATTGCATTATTGTGCCAGGATGTGACATGGATTAATGTTAGGTTTAGGCATTAAAGATTAGTGTAAGGATTAGGTTTAGTCATTAAGGGATTAGGGTTAGGGATTTAGGGTTAGTGTTAGGCATTAAGGGTTAGGTTTTGGCATTAAGGGTTAGGGTTAGGCATTAAGAGTCAGGCATTTAGGGTTAGGGTTAGGCATTAAGGATTAGGGTTAGGCATTTAGGGTTAGGGTTAGGCATTAAGGGTTAGGGTTAGGCATTAAGGGTTAGGGTTAGGCATTAAGAGTTAGGCATTTAGGGTTAGGGTTAGGCATTAAGGGTTAGGCATTAAGGGTTAGGGTTAGGCATTTAGGGTTAGGGTTAGGCATTTAGGGTTAGGGCTAGGCATTTAGGGTAAGGGTTAGGCATTTAGGGTTAGGGTTAGGCATTTAGGGTTAGGGTTTGGCATTAAGGCTGGGTTACATTGAGAAATAAATGTAACCCAGTGTGGGAGGAGAAGCACCTTTCTGCTTCATAGGCATGGAAGGTCATGGTTTCAGCTGGTTTCTGTTATTACCTTTCAGAAAAAAATCCCTTCAGAGCTGAGCCACTTGTAATTGGGAATTGTTATCCAATCATAGTCTTTACTAGGTTTTTACCAGTGTTATTAGGTGATAAAAACACATTACAGAGACTAAGGGTACAGGGACTAACAGGATTACAGGGACTAAGGGCATAGGGACAACAGGGACTAACAGGATTACAGGCATTAATCATACAGGGACAACAGGGGCTAACAGGGTTACAGGCTCTATGGATACAGGGACTAACAGGATTACAGGCTCTAAGGGTACAGTGACTACAGGGACTAACATGATTACAGGCTCTAAGGGTACAGGGACTAACCGGATTACAGGCACTAAGGGTTCAGGGACTAAGGGCACAAACCGGATTATAGGCATTTAGGGTACAGGGACTACAGGGACTAACAGGATTACAGGGACTAAGGGTACATGGACTAAGGGGACTAACTGGATTATAGGCATTTAGGGCACCGGGACTACAGTGAATAACTGGATTACAGACACCTAGGGTTCAGGGACTACTGGGACTAAGGGTACAAGGACTACAGGGACTAAGGGTACAGGTACTTCATGGACTAATAGGATTACAGGGTCTAAGGGTACAGGGACTACAGGGACTAACAGGATTACAGGCACTACAGGAACAACTCCTTTAATTTAAGACACGTTTACTATCTGTCAAATTCAAACTGTTTAACATATGAATTTTTTTTTACTCTCACAAAACATAGGTTGTTTTATCTGGCAATATATTGATTGACATTTGAATTCCATCCATACTGTATACCGTCATTTAGCAGCAACGAATAATCACTAGCAAAATGTGAAAGCATTTATAATTAAAGTAGGCAGATTTTAGTGTGCTTTGTTTCAGACTGACCTCAGCAAGTGCTCGGCATACAGTGATGCACTGACAGAACCACTCCATCCCACATAAAGAAACGGAAGCTGTACTATCCTCTAGGTGTTTTTAAGGGCAGTGTTAGATAGCTAGATGCTTTATGCACTATTATTATAATATGGGATGAGCTCTTTTAAACAGTTGGAGGAGACTTGTGTCTACATTAGGTATTAGATGTATCTTGAATTGTAGAAGCCTCTAAGTTAGACATTGAAGACATCGACCTAGCCTGCAGCAAGCCTTTGTAGTGTACTTATTGTGCATGGCGACTTTCAGTACCACAGACAGAATCGTAATCTGAGAAGTGTAAAACAAGGGGCTTGTCGTCGATTCAGAACAAGGCCATTGAACACGTTCAGCACACGTGATGATTTCTGTGTTAATTGACGGTCTACAGACACAAGGTCATGCTTGTATAGCCGTAATATGTACGTTGGTCGAACCAAGCATTTCATTGCCATAACTTGTTACTGCAAATGACAAATAAACCTTTTGAACTATGAACATGTATTATTTGCTTGTAAGTAACACCCTAACAAAACGCCCTGGGAGAGTGGGGTCCGTGTTGGTCATTATCAACAGAGATCCTGGAGCAAAAAGTGCCTTGCTCAATGTTGTTGTCCTTGAGGTTTCAACTAGAGACTTTTCTCATAGCTGGTCTGGCGTTCCAACTGATCTTAAGGCTCTTGCTCAGAACAAGTCTCTCTCTCTTAAAACCAACCTGTATACATACAAAAAACTACTGCTTGGCTACCTGTTGCCAAAATAGAATAGAATGATTGAATAAACCTCAGTGTCAGCATATTACTTCAGAGCTAATGTAGCTCATTGTTTCTCCTGTCTCTGTACAGGTGATTGCAACCTATATTCCAGTGTCTGCAGGGTTTCTTCCTTACCTCTAGCCTCTGTTGCTGTTGCTGTTGCTGTCCCAGCGGGCATGTTGTCTCACTGGGTATTCTCTGTTGTCTCCTCAGCTGTGCCCTTCCCCCTGAGTCATCGCCTCACTTTGAAGGAGGTATTTGACTGCGATGGGAAGCCCAGAGTGGACCTGCTCAAAGCCCACCTCACCAAGGAGGGCCGCGTGGAGGAGGCCGTGGCATTGCGCATCATCAACGAGGGCGCCGTCATCCTGCGCCAGGAGAAAACCATGCTGGACATAGAAGCACCAGTAACAGGTGAGGAACCGAGATCTACATTAGCTTATAATGAAGTCTGCGTTAACTGAGAGAGACTGTGGTAAATATGTTGACTGACGGATATAAACGTTTTCCTGTGATAAATGTTTAACTGACAGAGATCGCCTTTTAACTGTGATGAAATTTGTCGAGTAATAGAGAACTTTACATTGTGATGAATGTTCTTGCCTGTCAAGTATCCGTTTTACACTGTAATGAAACATGTTGAATGATAGATAACTTTACATTGTGATGAAACATCTCGACTGACAAGGATCACCTTTACACTGTGATGAAACATGTCGACTGACACTTACATCAAGGTCCAACAGACAGCACAGGAGTAGTATGGCTGAGATCAGGACAGCGCTGTCACAATGGTGATGATTTATATTGGTTATCAATCCTATTGGTGAGTTAGAAAAAGAATATGTTTTCTGTGAGAGAGTGCTCAAGGGGCTTAAAGGTCAAGTATGAGCTTGATATATGGTCAAATGTCTTCTATATCCATTGGAAAACAGAAGTGGGGTGTGCCGTTGGTGGTTTATTGATGATGTTGATTCTGACAAGTTATTAAACTTGCCAGAAGTCACCTTATTTAGATCTTTAACAGAACTAGATACAGTGTGTAGACAGTTAGTCAACAGACTGGCTAATGTTAGTAGAACGCCTATTGGTAGTAGCTAAAAAAGTCATTCCAGTGGGGTAGTACTTGGGCGAAGAAGAAAACATGAAACTCTGATCCAGTACTGCCCTTTTCCGACTGATGCTAACTCCAGTATTTTTATTGTTTCACGTTAGAAGCTGTAGAGATAACATTCATATATTTGGTTTTGATTTTAGGCATGATATGATGTGTTACTATGGTGCATTGATTCAATATACACTTCAAGCCATATGTTTGCTTTCCTTCTCAAAACCAACCTTTAACATGCTTCAAAATGAGGGATTCTTTTATAAACAGGTTAGTGTGGGAGTGACTCTGAGATCTGGAGTAAACGTCCACTTTAGAGAAATGGGTATTTTGGCTATCAGAGAGACTGTGCTTTTGTTTAAAGTTTAAACGTATGTCTGAGTAAATGAAGGTGCACGACCGTACTGTAATTATCAACTAGCAGGCAAGCAAAGACATCTCTGAAATTAAAAAGACGATCGTGAAGGAACTGTGAGGAAGCGTGCACATTTATGACCTGAAATTCTAAAATAAACTCCAAAGTAACTGACTTGGAGTTGAAATGAAGATGAAAAGTAGAGACAGCATCGCAGGACTCAATACATGCTGGCTCCCATAGCAGCTAGCTGTCACTTTCAAAGATCATCAGTATTTTTACATTAGCACTTCAAGCTTTCGGTTTCTCTCTTTAGATCTCTTTTCAAGTATCAGTGCGTCCACGTCGAGTGTTGTTCTGAAGAAACCTCTCAGACAGACAGGGACGGACGGGAACTTACACAGGAGGACCACAGTGTGTTAAGGCATGTTAAACCAAACACACAGCGGTTTATCCTGAGCCGCGGTGGCTTGTAGGCATCTACATTTACATTTGAGTCAGTTAGCATACGCTCCCATCCAGAGCCACTTCAAGACAGTGCATTCATCTTAATACAAATAGGTAGGACCAACACGTGACCCGGTGGTGGGAAGTACACCTTACGTTAGGAAGTAGCTGGCCGTGGTAGTCAGTAGTAGAAATACGCTGCACCACACCTCTATCATGGCTCACCTCGGTGCAAGCAGCTGTATCCAGGGATTCAACTGTGAAGGAGCCACAGGGAACTGAGCTCCGGCACATGCTATGTTTGAAATGAAACCCAGGGGGCGCTAAGAATCCCTTACTTCTACTGGCCAGCTGTGTAGGATTTTAAATCCGTTGAGTTGAAAGTTGGGCTCCACCAAATTCCGATTGAACCCGCTGGCTGTATTCACTTTGGCATTCCTATCCCAGTCCAGCATGTTTTCTGTGTTAAACGGTATGGGCCGGTCAGGCGTGCTGCAGGGGGTTAGCAAACATTTGTACTTTTATATTTTCAATGAAATATTGGTGATGGAGATACATCTTCCTGCCTATCCTATATACCCCGAAGGAAGAAAATCAGTTTTTTCCATCAGTATGCAAATAGCATTTGCCCTTGCCTGTTTCACTCTGTCCACCAGTGGTAGTCGGGACGTTATTACTGACAGGAAAATACTCTGGGGCCCCAACCTCTAGGGGCCCCAAATCCAATTATTATTATTTCTGGTGGCCGGTGGAGAGGGCCCCAACCAAAACTCCTCAGGGGCCAAAATAGCCTTGATGCTGGGCCTAAGCCGTGGCAAAATGTGTAGAACAGCAGTATCACCATTGAAAGTAATAGCATCCCTCAAAAACTGCCTGCTGCTCTTGGGAAATTAAGTGACAGCTCGCAAAAATTATGCATCCATTTGTAGCAGCTCCTTGCATATTTAGGGGTCCTTGACACGTTTTGAACCCTCAGTGCAGTTCTCATGTACACTGACTGGCACTGGAGGGTAGCAGACCCTCGTAAACCTAAACTGACCCCTGTCCCCCTCAACCCACTGTTGTTGCTCATCATTCACAGGGTACAGTATGTGCACATCCCAACCATATCTGGAGCACCCAGAGGGTTCAAATAGAGTGAGATTCCCCATAAAACATGGCATTCGCCTTTGGATGGTTTAAATGCGACAAGCGATTAAAAGCGATTGCGAGAGAGGTCGAGAGTTCATGTGTGTGTGTGTGTATGTATGTGTGTGGGAATGTGTGTATTTGTGTACATGCTTGTGTGGCACAGAGAAAAGTAGTGTTTGTTTGATGTTGTTTTTCTGCTTGTAAGTTAGACAGTAGCAGATCTATGCTCCTTCTCGGTTCAGTGATTCTGGAAGAGAGTGTGCTTGTGTGCTTGTTGTGATAGATGTGCTTGTTATGATAGATGTGATAGATTTGATAGATGTGATAGATGTGGTAAAGATCCACTGCATTCTAATGCAATGGAGAAAAATAGCATGACAAAAGGAATGTACAATCCAATCACAGAGCAGGTAGATCTATATACAAGAACACTTATTAAGTGTGCACATAGCTTCCTGTGTATTTGATACAGTATTGACATTAATAATAAATGATTGCCAGGAATTATCTTAATTTGCCCTAATTTCGGCTAATCGAGTCATTATGAACAGAGGGTTGGACTATATAGCAACACATGCTCACAAACAGCCTTTACCCAAAGGCCCTCACACTCTACTGTACAACACTCACAGACAAATCTGACAACGTGCAAACAGAGCAGGAAAGGCACAGTCGGTTATTAGACATTGCTGGTATGATACAGTACGCCTCCTTGTTAGTTTGGTCATTTATCTTTCTTATATCCTTCAAATCCAGTAGTCATGAGACTCTAGATACAACATGACATTACACCACATGCGAAGAAGAGACTAAAGAATGATGCGAAACAAACAGAGCAAAACAGGGAGAAAGATGATAAATGGGAAGAGAGAAGAAGGGTAAGAGAGGGAGGTATAGAGGTCAGTAGTGAGGGAGAAAGGGAGAGAGTGAGGGATGGAGAGAAAGAGGGGGGTGGAGAAAGGTAGCGAGAGGATGAAAGTAAGAAGGGGAAGCAAGAGAGGGAGAGACACCAGGATGAAAAGGGAGAGAGGGGGAGTGGTCATCTGGGGTAAGGATAAGAGGGGACTCACCCCCCTGTCAAGGGAAGGTGTATTCCCCTCTTATTTCAGGGCTAAGGGGAGCTATCAGTCCCATTCTATTCCAGGGCTATGGGAGAGCTATCAGTCCCATTCTATTCCAGGGCTATGGGAGAGCTATCAGTCCCCTTGTATTCCAGGGCTATGGGAGAGCTATCAGTCCCCTCGTATTCCAGGGCTATGGGAGAGCTATCAGTCCCCTCGTATTCCAGGGCTATGGGAGAGCTATCAGTCCCCTCGTATTCCAGGGCTATGGGAGAGCTATCAGTCCCCTCGTATTCCAGGGCTATGGGGGAAGGTTGAAATAAGAGTACAGGCCAGGTTGCTGTTCAGCGCCGACAACACTGAGCTGCCATGGGAGACCCGAGCGATTGGCTTTGTCAGATAACTGCCCATTCAGCCTGTGTTTAAACAGGTGATCCAACTGTTTGCCCGGGGGGTGGGGCTCACCCGTCCTGGTTCCCTCCTACAGTTCTGTTTCAGACAGACAGTGTGTTGCTGACATGCCGGGGTCGCCAGGTGCATCTGTTTTATTGACTCAGTGTCATTGCCCATTCTCATGTTCAACCCGGCTCTAAAGAAAAAAGGGATTTGGTCGCCATTGAGGAGTTGTCAACAGACGGCTCCGCAGCCCGTGGGTCGTCACTGACCCAGCCTGATTGGTGGACCGGCTGATGGAACACCTGACCGATTGGGTTTTGAAAGAGGAGGTGAATGGAGATGGGAGACCTTGTTTACTCTCAGATGCTAGTATTCTGGTGAAGTGGTGTCACAAAGAAATGGAGGGCGGAGGCCGACATGGTTTATTCATCACCCATGAAATATGGAGGCTGACGAAATGTGTGTCAGGGCACAGGGCTCGACTGTACAGAAGACAACTGTGGCCTCGCCGGCACTGCGTTGGAGTGCACGTGTGCGAATGGGCTAGGCGGCGTTTTCATTCTGCACTAGCACCGCGCACTGCTCGTTGATTGCTCCCTCCCCACATTGCCCTGATTGGTGAGTGGGCATGGGGCCACGGAGGATCTGATGGGGGGGCGAGGGGAGGGATGATGAAACAACCGGTGGAGAGGGGGTGAACTTGAGGGAATGGAAAGCGGGTTGGCTCGTTGGCGTCACGGCGTCGAGCTGCCAGGGTCCAGTTGTTATTGGATCTGCCGGTCCCAGTGTCCCAGGCTCGTTCCCTGAGGCCCAGGGGTCCCCGAGGTTGCCCGAGCCCCACTGCCACCTGCTCCCTACCAGGGCTGGAGAGAGAGCCTGGGACCCTCTGGAGCCAAACATCCAGGCAGCATCTCCATGACAACACTGCGCGAGGGCGAGAGAAAGGAGATCTCAGATTTATTTCATTATTTACTCTCATAAAATAAAATTGTGTCTCCATGGCAACAGGAGTTTGCAACTTCTGTCGCGCTCTCCGTCTCACGCTTTCTCTCTCCATCTCTCCCTGCTCTCCCCATCTTTCTCCCCCTCCTCTCTCCATCTCTCCCTCTCATTGTCTCTTTCTCCCCCTCCTCTCTCCATCTCTCCCTCTCACTGTCTCTCTCTCCCCCTCCTCTCTCCATTGCTCTCTCTCTTTCTGAGAGAATCACTGAACTGAGAAACTGTATGTATCGTCTACTTTCTAACTTGTACTCAGAAAGCAAGTATCACACACACAGACACACACACACACACACACACACACACACACAGACACAATCTAACACACACAGAGTCTAACACACACACAATCTAACACACACAGACACAGTCTCACACACAGACACAATCTAACACACACAGAGTCTAACACACACACAATCTAACACACACAGACACAGTCTAACACACACAGACACAATCTAACACACACAGACAATCTAACAAACACAGACTAACTCACACGGACACAATCTAACATACACAGAGTCTAACACAAACAGACACAGTCTAACACATACAGACACAATCTAATACACACAGACACAATCTAACACACACAGACAATCTAACACACACAGACACAATCTAACACACACAGACAGAGTCTAACACACACAGACACAATCTAACACACACAGACGCTGTCTAACACACACAGACAGAGTCTAACACACACAGAGTCAACACACACAGACACAATCTAACACACACAGACAGAGTTTAACACTCACAGACACAGTCTAACACACACAGACACAGTCTAACACACACAGACACAGTCCAACACACACATTATTGTTGGTT
This sequence comes from Esox niger, assembly GCA_016801105.1. NCBI lineage: Eukaryota > Metazoa > Chordata > Actinopteri > Esociformes > Esocidae > Esox > Esox niger. Next base: position 12,937 of record JACXGJ010007300.1, on the reverse strand, counting down.
TCATTTTACATTTGTGGGGCTGTTCTGGTCTAAGAATGTAGCAGTGTTTCGTTATTTTGTTATTTTTGTGTTTACCGTGAAACCCAGGAAGAGTAGATGTTCACTTTAGCATAAATGAAATGTTATGTGCACGTGGCCCTCATGGACCGTGGCGTAAACACACTCAGCGAAGGCGTGTTGAATGCCATGTTTTGCAGTGTGCGGAGACATCCACGGACAGTTCTTTGACCTCATGAAGCTGTTTGAGGTGGGTGGCTCGCCGGCCACGACGCGCTACCTTTTCCTGGGAGACTACGTGGACCGGGGATACTTCAGTATCGAGGTGAGAGACACCAAACGAACACTCCACTCCCTCCGCTCTGCTCTGCCAACCATCTGGACCTTTCCCTGTACTTGTAGCCTCATTTAATCCAACAGGGAGAGACAGAGAAACACAGAGAGACAGAGAGACAGAGACACCATACGCTCACAGGTCAAACTGGAGAGCTGGGTATAATGACTCCTTGCCTGGGTTACCAATATCATCTCTCAGCTTGGATTGTTTTGACTGGAGGGATTTCCTAATAGCAGCCATTAGGGCCTCGTCGTATTTCCCGGCTCTGTCATTAAACCTGCTACTGTTTTCCGCCGGGAATGAGATGGACGACATCTTTGTCCCGCTGTCGCGCCGCAACATTTTCAGTGCCGTTGCCCTGGCTTTCCCCAAGGCGGCGGAGCCATCATGCTGTGAAGCACCAGGAAAACCCACAGCGCTCGGATCGTACTTACGCGGCAGGCGTACCCTCCCTGAATGCACCGCCAGGCGGAAAGTGGGAACAGTCCAATCACATACAGTGCAATCGATGCCGGCGCGTCTTATTTGCATAACGAACGCTTCTCCCCAAAGCCCGGCCAATTCTCAAGATTCGATGATCTTTATCAGCTGTCAGGAAATCAATGGCCCGGGGTCCCTCGTCTGAGATCATCCATACTCATCTTTAATGTAAATGAAGTCTTGTTAGAGTTCAAATAAAGGTTGTTTTTTGGGGGGGTTCCGGTTCGAGCCCAAGGCCTTCATAGATCGTTGTACATTCCCATGTGACATCTCCCCCCATCATGTTATATATGTAGACTTTGTTTTGTTAAGCCACAGCTGAGTGCAGGTCTCAAATCCTGTACTGTGTATTGTATCATTGTGCATGAGCTAATAACCATTTATCCTCTCTTCTGACAGTGTGTTTTGTACCTCTGGTCGCTGAAGATCCTCTACCCAAAGACGTTATTTTTACTGCGAGGAAACCATGAATGTAGACATTTGACAGAGTACTTCACCTTCAAACAAGAATGTGAGTAATTCCCCCCAACCGTCGACTTCTATTCCCTTTGCTTTCACTTCTCCTCTGGGCGACTTATCAACGTGTCATCTCAGACTACGTTCCTTGAAAGACTGTGCAGTTACTCTTGAAAATGAAAGACCCAAGAAAATGAACTCTGGTGGGTGGTTGAATAGGATAATGGTCTTCCCATTGAGAGGTGCGGGACAGAGTAGACCAGGGATGGGTTTTGATGACCTGACAAACACCCGCTGTTGGCTCCTCTAGCCCATGGAATTTGGGGAATTAAGAGTTAATAAAAAGACACTGCATGGCACAAAACACACAGAGACCAAACACACACACACGCAAAGATGAAATAAAGCAAACCCCGGGAGCGGTGAAAGAAGGTACGTAATGGTCGCCAACGATCCGCGCGAAACAACCGAGATTGCTGAGAGCCTCGTCTCACATCTCCGCGGAGAAGTCCACGACCCTGCTCGGTCACGTCACTCGAATCAGCACATCAGATGTGTCTGTTAAAAGAGGACGGGTTAGATGTTCCAGGCCCGAGACGTGTTTGTACGTTACTCGGAGTGTCAGTTCCAGGCAAAAATCTCTCATACGCGTGAATCTTGAATTAATGTCAACGGACAGCTTCTGTGAATAGTCATTAGCCTGTATTTCTCCCATCCGGATTCTGCCTGGATGGATGATGAGCATGGCCCCTTTGTTCTACCCTGGGAATGTTGTACTGATCCGGTTGTCTGTCTGTCCCTCATGATTAGGTAAAATCAAGTACTCGGAGCAGGTGTATGATTCGTGTATGGATGCATTCGACTGCCTTCCCCTGGCTGCCCTCATGAACCAGCAGTTCCTGTGTGTCCACGGAGGACTGTCCCCGGAAATACACACCTTAGATGACATCAAGAAGGTACTAACGGACCACAGCCCCGCCTCGAAGAGGGGGCAGCCCGTCTACTGCCTCCGGTGTCTTTTGACGTGTGCTGTTCTCGTGTTTGAGTCTTTGCGTTTGTTTGCCGGCGTCTGAATTGAGGATCTCCCTGCTGTAGATAGACCGGTTCAAGGAGCCTCCTGCTTTCGGGCCCATGTGCGATCTACTGTGGTCAGATCCTCTGGAGGACTTTGGTAACGAAAAAACCCAGGAGTACTTCAGCCACAACACAGTCCGAGGATGCTCCTACTTTTACAGGTTAGACACTTCTCTCTCTGTCCCTTACTATCTCTTTTCTGTCTCTCTCCCTCTCTATCTCTCTTCTCTGTCTCGCTCTCTCTTTCTGTCCCTCATACAGTCTGTCTCTCATCTCTGTGTTTCACACATCCTCATTCTCTCTCTCTGCCTCAGCACTTTCTTTCCAGACTGTTCGTTATGTTTATGTCCATTATCGCCGTCTGGATCTGTGAACCAAACCTAAACCAAACAGCATGTCTCTTATCTGAAACACACAGGGATGTAAAGCACATACATAGACATCTCACGCTCTTATCTGGAGCGACTTATATACATTATTGATTGCATACATTTAGTACTGTACAAATGAGTTTTATTTGGGTGGAGAAGATTGAGACAGTTGAAATGTGGTAGTGATTAGGTGGCCGTATTGAGTCGAGGAACCGATTAGAAATGTAGCCAGGACACTGGGGTTGACACCCCTACTCTCACGCCGGCAGGATCTTCAGTGACCGTAGAGGGTCAAGACACCAGTGTGACATCCCGCCCGTAAGATGGCACTCGACTCGGGGCAATGTCCCCATCACAGCCCTGGAGCAAAAGGCTCAACAGGTGCATAGAGCACAGAGGTTATTCGATTGTGTTTCTTTCCGGCCTAAACATTCCAACCCTTAAATATTTCAGTTACTGATGAAACATTGATGGGGCTGTGGATGACAGCGGCCATGGGAAGAGGTGTGGTGGGGTTAGACTGGAGAGGTTGCTACAGCACGTGACTCTCGGATGTTAACTCATCCTAATTGGAGGCATTTGCGCATAGAAACAATTTCACAGCTTACGTCAGATGGGGCTAATCCTTGGTGACAGTGGTTGGTATGGCTAGACCTCAGCTGGCCTGTGTTCATGGTTAGACATAAAGACATGAAAAGGCTTTGTCTTTGCGTGGGCAGTATTGTTCTGCCTGACCACAGCATAAAATGTAAGGCCTATAGCACAAAAAAATATTTTCCCTGTTTTCTTGATGATATTCCCACATTGAGAGGTTGAAATTGTTTATAATGAAATTGTGACAATTATGCTAATTCATTTTCTGTACGTGTGAAAAATGCTGTATGCCTAGAATTTCAGGATGTTCTAGTGGGATGTATCTTTTGGCCTATGTTGTGATTTCACAGAGGTTTTGATTTTAGTTGACCAATGACTCGTTGTCTATGTAAGGAGGTGGGCTCCTGACTGCCCTATGAGCCAGTCAAGGCTGTGTATGTAAATATTTTCAACTTCAGTTCCTAACACCCACATGATCAGACAGAGCGTTTCAAGGAGGCTCATGGAAATACATTTGAAAAAACTAGAGTGGGTTCATATTGTTCTTCTCTCTGACCTCACATAGAGAGTATGTTTTTCTCTCGCTAAAGATCCAGAAGCTTCTGCGCATGTATTGATTCTCTATACATTTTTGAGCTAGCTGCTTTTACATAACTTTTCTTGCATAGGCTGTATGCTGCTGAGCCTCCACTTTGTTTGTTTCTCTACTCATGATTTAATCAAGGTGATGTAGCCTACATCGCCGCCTCATTCTGAACAGCAGAAATCTAAACCCTGCAGCTATTTGTTGGCTATAATATTCTCGGTCTGTTTTAACTTGGGACATTGTAGTAGTGGAAGGAGGACTCAGTCTGCACACATTTTATCTGGGCAGAACAGCAAGTTGCGTTTTGACTGCCCATGTAGCTACATTTGGGATGTAATCTTTATGCTGCCACATCATAGCCTCAGGTTGCTGAAAAAGAACACCTTTGACTACATGTCTGGCAGTTATAACGCAAGTTGGTTGTCACCTGATTTGACAGGAAGCACCACCTCTGGGCAGTCACTCTGTATTCACCGATACCCGGAGTTGGAGAGTAGGCTAGTTTGTTCTACGTGGCTTGTTACGCTGAATGGGCATTCATTCCATTGACTATGTGAAGTCTTAACATCCAACCAGGGCAAATATTTAGTTATTGTATTCCGGTGTACTTTTTACAATCTTTCCTGCAAATCTTTTGGCTGTGTGTCCGGTATGGTTTTTATGCTAAAGCTAAAAATAACACTAGAAATCGTCTTTTTGTCTTTGTTGCCTGGGATATTCATCTGTCTGCCTTCTGAAGTAGGCTATAGTAGGCTATATAGCCTAAATATTTTCATAGCTTGTGTTCAAAAAGCTTCAATGCTTCCACGTTTGTGGTTTTATCTCCGTTCGTCAGAAATATGAAACAAGTATGTGGGCTACATCTCTAGGTCTATGAAATCACAGCAGCATGTGAGAAACTTGAAAAGGAGGGGGGTAGCTAGAAAACTTTGGGAGAAATGAGCTGCTGCTTGCCTAGTGAATCGAGAATAAACACAATGCTCAGAACATCAACATGTTCAACAACATGTTCGAAAGGATCCAGGTGACTGCAGACTGACCAGTCTACAAATCACCTTGTGTCCACAACAATGCCTCAATATGATTTGTAGATCAGTCGGTCAGTCACAATTTAGTTAGAACAAATCGTTCTCAGAGTTAGCCTTGGTTTCCTGTGGAAGGCGTTGGAATTGGCCAGCAACATCCAGGTGTATGGTTAGTCACATCAAATATACTGTAGCTTGCTGGGTTCCTGTGTGTTCAATCATAGTTGGTTGCTGGCGTATGCGCTCCTCCTTCCTCACGTGATTCCCTTGTTCGCTTACAGGTCGAGCTAGCACATGAGGTGTGACAAAAAGCGGAATGACACCTCTCAACCTTGACTCTCCGCAGTCCGTTGGGTGTTTCCGCAATGAAGCAGGGCCTTGATCACAAACTAGGCACCACGAAATTTGGGATGGAAATTGCTTTAAGGGGACAATAGGATAGCCACAGAACAGTCTTTAGTCCCACTCTGCCTCCTCGTTGTTAGTCAGTGGATTGAGCTTGTTTTGATGTGATGAGGTGAACGGCCTATGGCCTGGATAGTCAATGAAGTGTTACTGTGGTCTCAGGGGATCCAGTAATCGGTCACCCTGTGATCCTAAGGTTTGGCTAGGTGAAGGGTTTCGCCGCTACAGTGGCCCAGTGAATTCCTCAGACGCCAAATCTCGCATGAATATGAGGGAACCCACTTCTAATCAACTTAGCCGCGGATAAAAAAAAAGCAATGCAATCAATTCATGGGTGTGAGTCATTCGAATGCGCATAATAAAGTCTAACCGCTGTCAAAGTAATCTCCTGTTATTGAATTTTTTGGGGACCATTTACCACAGCAACTGGCATGTTTTATTCATGGGATCAGTCGTTATTTTTTTGTTCATAATATCACTAAATAGATTTTACACACACTAGCACTTTATAACTCTAGGAATTCAGGCTCATGTGTCTGATATTGGATTGGGTGGAGCCATCAATCAGACGTTCAGGAAATTGGAGGGAATCCCTCTGGATCAGCAGAGGGATCACACATATACCTGCTGGTGAGGGTGTTGAGGTTAAAGGAGGGTGATGTAGAGGATCCTGTTGGTGGAGCTGGTCAAGACTAAAGGACACTGATGTAGCGGAGAAAAGAGGGGGCGTTGACAGGCGCACAGGGATCTCCTGCTCCGAACCAGGTGGTCACAATCCACAGCAGGGGAGCCGAGCGTGGTATCAAACGAGGGCCCAGGCAGAGGCCAGTCTGAGCTCAACACCGCCATCTATCTCCCAATCCCCTCATGGGCTCCTGCAACGAGCTGTTGCCATGACAACCCACTCCTCCATCCCAAACTGGAGCGACTGATAGTGAGACGGAGAGATGCAAGGGAAGGACTGACGCGCGCAGTGGGAAGAGAGCGAGGCGGAGGAAGAGCGCTGTCAGGCAGGCCATCTCGTTACCGGTTTTCGTTAAAAGGAAGGGCAAAACGTACCAGTCTTTACACATCCCCTGTCAAGGGTTACTGAACCGACAGCCAGTTATGAAAGAAGAGCTGACTTGCCGGTCGGGTTGTTTTCCTGAGCCCAGCGATTCGTGAAAGGCTGTTTTCGGTGAACTGTGAGCCGTGCGCTGGGACGGGTTGTTCCGTTTACATCACGTCGAGTGAAACAAACACACCCTCTTTCGCCTGATGCTTAGCAGTGTTTTGTTGTGTATCTGGACTTTAGGTGTCCGCTGTATGCGCTGTTTGTTCATTGTTATGTGGTCAAATCATGCTCCCGCACCGTATATTCAGTTCAACCGAACGGCTCTGCTGGGTTACATAACCCTCGTGCATGAGGTCGGCGACAGCCGTGTTGCTCTGGGATACATGAATCTCAAGCGGCGTAAATGTATATTTTACATTCCTGAACCCCCCCTCACTCTCTCTCTTTTTCTCCCCCTCTCCTACCTTGCAGTTACCCAGCTGTATGTGAGTTCCTACAGAACAATAACTTATTATCAGTCATACGAGCACATGAAGCTCAAGATGCTGGGTAGGTACCCCGACACGCCCCTCTCTCACTCACTCAACCACCCCCCCCCCCTCCCTTTTGCCACTCTTTTTCTTTCTCTGCCTCTCTTCCCTTTCTTTCTCGCCCTCTCTCGCCCTCTCTATCTCTAACACCCTTTTCAGTAGCTTTCACACACTTCATGATTCATCACGATTTTAACCTGACAACACCTCCCACTCTCAATCTGTGGGTGTCCTACAGCTACCGGATGTACCGGAAGAGCCAGACCACCGGCTTCCCCTCCCTCATCACCATCTTCTCAGCGCCAAATTACCTTGATGTTTACAACAACAAAGGTCAGTCTACCAGCTCTGGGTGTTTGTTGTGCTAATGTTAGTATAGGTATTAAACAAAGGTCTGTGGGCACCAGTATGCTTGTGGTGAATGTATGTTGGATCCTGTGTTTCGGGTGGGTGGTGTTTTATGTGTGCTTGGTGGAGATGGATGGTGGGACATGGGGAGAGCGTGGGAGGGACTGTCGGCATGTGGCTTTATATCTCCTGACGGAACGATGTCAACACTTCTGGAGCTCAAGAGGGGCACCTAGTGGTTGATCGTCTCCTGTCCGTCTCATGTCTTTTGTGTCTCATTTGTGTCATATATCCGCATCGCATCTCTCCTTATGTCTTATCACTCATCGTATCTGTCTCTTTCACATCTCTGTCTCCTCTCTTCATCTCAGTATTTTCCTTTCGGTTTAAAATTGCTTTCTGTCTCTGTCTCATATCTCTTTGTGCCTTATTTCTGTGCCTCTTCCCCTTTTTATCTATATGTCATGTCTCACACTTCTCACTCTGATCTCTCTCTTATTTCTCTCAGTCTCATATCTCTGTCCGTCTCTTTCCTGTCTCTCTGTTTTTATTCTTTTTCTGTCTTTCTGTCTGTCTCTTTGTTTTTTCTCTTGTTCTGCCTCAACCTGTCTTTTTCTATCTCTGCCTGTTTTCCCTTGTTTTGTCTCCACTTGTCTCTATGTCTCTTTCACACTCCCACACAAACACATATGAAGATGTGCACCCCCATATCTGAGACAGATTGTTTTGCTTCCTGCCTACTATCTCTTTAGCACTCCGAAGACCCAGTGTGTATGCAGTGCTCTTCTCTTGGCATGATGTCTTTATGCTGTTTGATTTTGATAGACATTTAGATGTGTTTTACACAGTTATTTAAAGACATTGTGTATTTTTTTTATTTGATTCTGTCACATCTTTGGGTTAAAAGGCTCTTTCCTGTTGCCTATGGCATCTGTTTGTCAGGAGAGGAAACTCATAGATCATGTCTGTACTGTATATACTGGCCTTGCCATATTTATCCTAGAGCTAACTAGAATCAACTTCTGAAGTTTCAAAGACATGCTTTTTTCCCCAAATTGGTTTCAAAAGCACTTGCTTTGGTCCTTTCAAACCCTACGAATATGCCTGCAGAAACTGCGCATCGCACGCTCCTTCTTCAGTCGGCAACTGGAGACATGAAACGCTGGTGTGAGAGGGAAAAAACAACGATGTCTTGGGAAATGACAGGATTTCAAACTTATTTTCGTACATATGCTTGCAGCAAAACAACGCATACTGCGCCAGGGATATAGGAGTGGGCTCAAAAATGTAATATTGAAGAATTTGATGGAAGACGTAGGCTACCGGGTGATGAATGTCTAACTAAATGCGCCGCTAATGTTTTTTTACTGTCTGGTTTCTGTTTTCTTTCGTTCATCTAAGTAGATGCAGAAATGTTTTTGTTCACGCAAGCTTCTTTGTTGTCCTCCATCCATAGCTGCTGTGCTGAAGTACGAGAACAACGTGATGAACATCCGTCAGTTCAACTGCTCCCCTCACCCCTACTGGCTTCCGAACTTCATGGACGTATTTACCTGGTCTCTGCCTTTCGTGGGGGAGAAAGGTATAACCTATTCTGGTGCATTAGTAGACCGTGTCTTTGTATAGACGATAGTCTCTCTCACAGTGTTGCTAGATGCAACGGTTTCCAGCCCAATTGTGCTATTTTTAATGGCACCGCGCAGGCAAAAATGGGCTTGGCCGGGTCAATTTACAGATGAGGTTGTATAGAAAAACGGTGTGTTTTTTTGTATGAAGTCCGCGTGTGATTGAGTGATGTACTGTCCATGAGATCTGGTAACCCTGCCCTCTGGCGTAGCCGCAAAAGTGACATCATTGTCTATTCAGACTGTCTAATGACTACATTTTTATAGTCAGCAGACACTCTTATCCAGAGCATGTTGTTATTTTTTCAGACTGGCCCCAGTGGGAATCAAACCCACAATCCAGGCATCGCAAGGGTCGTGTTCTACTGGGATTAATGTTCTGTTCTGATTATGTTTAATACTGAATACAGTGGTTTTCCAAAATCCTGTCTGCACGTGATCCCTGTTGAGATTAGAAAATGCATGGTATCCAATTAAAAAAATATATAATCTCTAGTTAAAAGAGAAATGTGTAAGGTTACCCTTCTAGTGTCTGGAGACATGACACTAGAAGGATAAAGGGAATAGCTAAAATAATGTATTTACGATTATAGATAGCTTAATTGTAAGCTACGTAACAAAGTTAACGGCTAACCTTATGCAATGTGAGGTTCAGAAATATGACCAACAGCTACCTTTTCAGGTCTATATCAGCATGTGTATTCTTACATTGTTTAAAATATTACCAATGTTAAAAAAAGAAATTCATTCTGAAGACACTGAATCTATTGAGTATGACTATACCAACATTTACAAACATTTACACAATACCGTTTATAAAAGTTTACTTTTGTCTTATTATGTATTGTAGAACTCAAACAATTCCACACAACTGTCAGTGTTGCAGGCCATCCCAATACAGAATAGTGATATGAAAGCGCATTCTAATTCCCTTAACGGATATTAGGGTTGTGTTCCTAGTTTATTTGCTAAGACGTTATTTCTTCAGGGGGACCCCATTCAAATTTCAGGGCACTACTGCTAAGAAAACCCTCTTCATTTATCTACAAATGTACAGCATTACACTTGCAGGCTGTCAGACTGATATGCAAAGCAGTGACCGTGTCCTATATTTACTCACGTAAATTTGATCACAAACAAACATGTACAGCAGCGCTCTCATCTGAGAACCTCTGACCCCTCTCCAGTCACGGAGATGCTGGTGAACGTGTTGAGCATCTGCTCCGATGACGAGCTCATGAATGATGGAGATGACCAGGAGATCTTCGATGGTGAGTCATCCCTGTAGAATACCCAGTTAAGAGTCCTCCGTGAATGTGACTACTGTTTACAGTAGCTGTGTGGAGAGCAACGCTTTTTATTTCATTGTTCTGTACTTCTGTGGTATTATGAGTGTGGTATCAGAGCGAACGCCATGTGATGACACACAGTACAACAGTTAGAACGTAAATTTAATAATGCTACCAAATTAATGGGTATGGAAAGAAGGCATCCATATATTTTGGCAGCAAGGTGAAGTGTTTGCACATTTCATAACATCAATGAAAACTTGGGGTTTGTCATCACTAGTACTTTTATATGCTTTAACAAAAATGTCCAAACTGGCATTGACCCACAGGGTGAAGGCTTAAGGGAATGGCAGACTGTTGAACCACACGGATCTTTCCTGAATACTCGTATTCATTAGCTTCTTAACCTCATACTGTAGGTATAATTGACAGAGGAACAGTTGACATTGCTCACAGGTTTTTGGTGCTCTAAAGCAGTGTTTCCCAACTCTGCTCCCGGAGGCATGTTTTAGATCTCTCCCAGCCCTAGTACTTCATCAACGACTTGATAATGAGCTAATCATTTGAATCAGGTGTGTTAGGGCTGGGAGAGATCTAAAACAAGCAGGGCAGTGTGCCTCCAGGACCAGGGTTGGGAAACACTGCTCTAAAGCATTCAGTAAGATGGATTTATAGTACCATTGTAAATACATCAACTTCCCACAATGCATCTTGATTCACTGTATGCTGCAGTAAAACATTCAAAAGTGTTTAACTTTTGTTAATACCCAAACTAACTGCATAAATTATATTTTCCACCACACTGAAGAGCCCACTAATGCTGTAAAGTGTCACATTCCCCTACCTGGCAGAGATCCTCATAAACAAATACAAACGTATTATAATGGTATTCATAGAGCAGCGTCCTCTGGGAGTTTGTTTATTACAAAGGACTCTTTGAATTACCTGCATAGAATATCAGTGGATGATAGACTCCAACTTGACATCTTAAAATGAGTGTTGTCTCTTTCCAGCCAACGCGGCAGCAGCTCGTAAGGAAGTGATCAGGAACAAGATCCGTGCCATTGGGAAAATGGCTACCATGTTCAAAGTGCTTCGGTGAGGTCCTTCGTCAAATTCATTTCCCAGGAGCATTTTACTGTTGCTGTTCCCAAATGCAGAATATAGATGTGTAATCTTATAGAGGGGATATCCTGGAGCTGGAGTACTCTGACACTGAATATAGATATATTCTATTAACAAGTGGATATCCTGGAGCTGGAGAACTCTGACACAGAATATAAATATATACTCTTATTGAGTTGATAGGCTGGAGCAGGAGTTCTCTGACACCGAATGTAGATATACAGTCCCCTCCAAAAGTATTGGAACGGTAAGGAAAATTGGGTTTAAGATCAAAAGATGTTCAGAATTTCAGCATTCATTTCCTGGTATTCACATCTAGACGTGTTAAAAACTCAGGACATACCACACTTAGTTTGAACCCAGCCATTTTTCAAGTGAGCAAAACTATTGGAACATGTGACTGACAGATGTTTCTTGTTGCCCAGGTGTTAAGGTTTAGGTTGATTGTTCAAAAATTAAATAGCTCTGCATGACAAGTCAAATTTTCCATCCTTGGTTTAAACCTATGAAGACTGCATTTCTTGTTAAAGAGAATAAACCAACATGAAGAGCAGAGAGTTGTCTATGAGAGAAAAGCATGCCATTGTCAATCTGAGAAAATAATGAAAATCCACCAGAGCCATTGGACAAACATTGGGCATAGCAAGCACAACAATTTGGAATGTCCTCAATCCACTGTTCAAAGAAGACTCAGAGAGCAGAAATATAGAGGCCACACCGCAAGATGCAAACCACTCATCAGCAGTAAGAATTGGAAGGCCAGATTGAAATTTGCAAAGTACAGAGATGAGCCGCAAAAGTTCTGGAACACATTCTTATGGACTGATGAGACCAAGATTAACCTCTACCAAAGTGATGGAAAGGCCAAAGTGTGGAGAAAGAAAGGAACTGCTTATGATCCGAATCATACAAGCTCATCTGTGAAGCATGGTGGAGGTAAGGTCATGGCTTGGGTGTGCATGGCTACTTCTGAAACAGGCTCATTAATATTTATTGATGATGTAATTGATGATGGTAGAAGCAGAATGAATTCAGAAATGTACAGAAACATTTTGTCTGACAGTTTACAGAGAAATCCATTGAAAGTAATCAGAAGGAAGTTAATCATGCAGCAGGACAATTACCCAAAGCACACTGCCAACAAAACAAAGGACTTCATCAAGTGGAAGGTTTTAGACTGGCCAAGTCAATCACCTGACCTTAACCCAATAGAGCATGCATTTCACCTCCTTAAGAGGTGACTGAAGGGAAAAACACCCCGAAACAAACAAGAACTTAAAGAAGCTGCAGTAAAAGCCTGGAATAGCATCACAAATGAAGAATGCAACCGTTTGATGATGTCGATGGGTCGCAGGCTTGAGGCTATTATTCCAAGCAAGGGTTATGCCACCAAATATTAAATGTTATTTACTTTAAGATTATTTGTTCCTTTCCTTTTGCTAACCTAAAAATGCTGTGGTCTAATACAAATGGTGATATGTCCTAAGTTGTTTAACACATCTAGATGTGAATATCAGGAAATTAAAGCTGAAATTCTGAACTCTTGACTCATACTCTTTTGATCTTAAACCCAAATGTCTTCAGTGACCAACAAAATGAAAGGAATTTGCCTTACCGTTCCAATACTTTTGGAGGGGACTG
>JACXGJ010007299.1:0-31002 GCA_016801105.1 Esox niger | reverse complement strand
TGACCTAATGTGGTGGTGTTGACCTTATGTGGTGGTGTTGACCTTGTGTTCTGGTGCTGACCTCGTGTTGGCCTCGTGTTGTGGTGTTGACCTAATGTGGTGGTGTTGACCTTATGTGGTGGTGTTGACCTTGTGTTCTGGTGCTGACCTCGTGTTGGCCTCTTGTTGTGGTGTTGACCTAATGTGGTGGTGTTGACCTTGTGTTCTGGTGCTGACCTCATGTTGTGGTGTTGACTCTGTTTTGTTAAGTCCACCTGTACCATGACTGTTAGACCTACTTCCTAAACTAAAACTTGTTTAACTTATTCTGATTGGCTTAGGGCATGCAAACCAGGCCAAGCGCCCAATCCCAATACGATGTACCATAACAACCACCCTTCCTTTGAGAATGCTGGTTTCCTGTCCACATTTTGCAAACAATCTATTTTTTCTCCTCCGTCAGCTAATGATTCTTAATCCCCAGCTACAATATTTTAAACTGCATATAATTACATCTAATTGAATTGAAGTTTGAAAATAGAAACGAGATGGAGAGGAAATTTATGCACAGCACAATATCATCTGAGTTTGTCTGAATTGGTGGGCTTCCAGGACAGATCTAGGATCAGATTATCTCTCCTGCGCAAAAGGAACCACAACTGACAGTAGATCAGCGCTCCACTGTAAACACCGGGAATATTAGGTTGTGCTCAATCTGTGGTTCGCTGTTGGACAGGCTCTACCTCTGTTCATTTCTATTGAGAGGAGTGTAAAGGCAGTCAGAATGGAGAAGAGAAAACTAGAACACTGGATCTTAAGCGGAAAAGAGGAAATCCACGCTTTGAGGATTTGCTAAAAAAAACACTGGCCAGCCTGCAGGGAGCGCATTAGCGTTAGCTGTAGCGGGGTTGCGTGCACGACCGTGTGTGGCACCGCGCCGGCATCGTGCACATTTGGAGCCTATTCCCATCTCCAACCGCGCCGCCAATCCTCCTCCGGTTTGTTCCCCCCGACACTCTGTGGTCGTCTCTTGTCGAGCATGACATGCATTTCGCACCGCGGATATGCTGAGAGCCCGGGGCCAATCCCGCTGACACCTCGGCCTGTTACCTCAACGCCCCCCCCCCCCCAGTTCCCGCATGACCGCCTCACACCTCTATTTGAGTCACTGCCGGGGAATGCATCAAGGGCCTCGATTGGCTGCTCTCACTGCAAGAATGAAGGACGCCCTCCCGATTGGTTCGTTCGCGCTAGCACAGAAAGACGATCGTGAGGAATGATCTGTGGTGCAAGGGTGTCACAGGATCACAAGAAACCAAGGGGTACGTTTAAGACGGCGCATGCCTGGCAACGCAAAGGAGCCCTTCCAGTAAAAAGCAGAGTAACAGCCCGCACTGACAGACGCTTGGCGAAAATATGAAGAGACGGCCCATTTCAGCCTGATGTGTGACACTCACTGTCCCTCACGAAAAGGCTTTTCACACAGCTCAACGGGGTGGGGGGGGGGTAGCATTCCCAGTGCTGCACAATTACCAGGATGTGTTTAACAGCCCACAGAGTACTGCCGAAGGTGTTTTCTGGCACAGGGTTTACCCTGTGAAAATCTGAGGGGAGGAACAAAAACAGAGCACTTTTCAGCGTCGCACTGGAGTAGAGAAGAGCTAGTGTGAAGAGTGGGTCCTGTCCGTCAATTAAATATGCCCTAGAGAGATTTTACATCATTTCAACAAGTAGCCAGAATGGGTCTCAGTTTTTTTGGGTCCTACATCATCCAGATGTGTCATCATCAATCCAACGTGTAACATATTAAATGAATTTGTTGGGTTTAAGATCCCGGAATACATCTTTTAAAAGTGGACCACTAACTGGGAAGTGTGTACTTAGTGCCAGGGATCCTGACCTTCCATTAAGGGCATTATGATGGGTTTTTCACTCGGCCCTGAGGGGTGTGCATTTGTGCGCGTGTAGCAGTTGGACTATAAATCTGTGCTCTGAGAGGCATGTGCGTCATATATCCGAACGGCTGTGTTTTCAGACTTTTTGGAAATGCAGCTTTTTTGCCGCTATTGATGAGGGAAATGTACATGAGATCGGCTGCCGGCCTCTATCCCCTCTCAAAACTGCCACTTCGGTGCTTAATGGGTTTTGCTGCTGCTTGTACAAAAAAGACATGTCTGCTTAACCAGTAATCTTTAGCAAATATAAGCACAGCACTAAGGGCAGTGGGTTTTTTCCCGTTGAGAAGAGAAGCTAACATGCAGCTTTACAGTGTTACTATACTACTCACCAAAAACACAGGACAGACCAGCAGTTAGAAGTGATTTAATGTGCAATTGGGAGGCATTGTTCTTGTCAGGAAAAGGCTAGATGGCGGTAGAATTGCAAAGCTTTGCGACTGCGATGTGTGGTGGATCAATTTAGTGGCTGATAACAATAAGTTGTGATTTGTTATGTCCAGTGATTTGTAGATCAGACAGTCGGCAGCTGTTTTGATCTATTCAACGATGGACTGTGTGTGTGAGTCCCAAACAACAGGTGCAGAACATGATCCGGGTCCATACAGAGAGGTTTCTGAGTGGACGAACAGGGTCGGGTTGTCGGTGAAAATCGGTTCATTATTGAATGGCAGGCTGATTTGGGTTTGAAAGAGACAGAGGCCTTTCAGGGTGCCGTCTATTTCAAATATGTCTCATGGAAACATTATGGAAGAAATAGGTCAAGCAAACAATTGTGTAGACAGATTTTGGCTTCATTTTTTTGAAGATGAGTACAAAACAGGATAATATCACGCAAAGAAAAACAAACTTTAAAGAAGTCTATTAGCTGAAGAAAAGAAGATCCACCCACAATAGCGCTTGCAGGCTCACACGCACGCTCACACGCACGCTCTCACACACACGCACGCAAACGCACATTGCTCAGTAGCCGTGTTAGAGATTCTAACAAGGAAATCATTTTCACTGCTAAAGCACTGGATGAAATACAATGTGATGTGGCAGTAAATATTCATGCCAGTATGCTGGGTAAAGCTGCACAGAATGGTGGTATTCCTGTGATTTATGCCACACTAACTGGGGCACCTCAACACACTGTGACATAATCCCAGGCTATGGAAGAAAACGGACCGCTGTTGCTGCTCTGTTCTGAGTATAATGAGCATGTGAGGTTGTTTACAACAAACCGATGAGGGCAATCAACTGAGAAAGCTTTTGGAACGTGTTTGAGAATGCGTTATATGTAGTGAGTAAGGTCAAGTTGTAATATAAACCAAAGCTAGATAGTGCATATTTCATATGTTTTTACCCGGGAAGTAAAAAACTGTTTTCTGCAAAAACAGAAAAGGCTGGAGAGTCTTGTCTATGTTAATATCAACAGTGACAAGGGCTTTTAAACTTCCCCGTCTAAGCTCTCAGCCATCCCCTTCAATTTCCTTTGTTGATTACAGTTGTTTGGCTGTCTGTGCCATGCTAGAGTTGTGTTAGTGTTCAGGCTGTTCTCTTCACCCATAAGGTGTGTTCACCATCTTGGTATTGAGCAGGGTCTACTCCATTTCAGATCGAGTCAATTCAGGACGTACACAAACACTCCACTCCTTCACATGCGTTCCGATAGGGAACATTTGGAATTGCTTTTTGGGTTTACATCCTTGTTTGACCGGAATTAAAATGGAATTGACCCCAACGCTGTTATTCAGCCGCCAGTGTCTGCCAATGAAACTCCCCCGGAGGCCTCATTATAATAATGATATAGTCTGTTATGACTGAGGCCCAATGCCTATCAGCAGGGAGACAAAGAGCTGTGGCAGTCTAGCTTTTAGTACTGTTTCATACAGTACTAGTGACGTTCTGGAGATATCCAAATCAGAGCAATGACAAGTAAACTGGTATGTAGTTGGCTCTTCATAGAACTGTAACAATTAGATTGACCTGCAACTAGGTCATTTAGCCGACTTCAACTGAAAGACGGTTGATGTCTTCTTGTACTTTTTGTGCACTGACTCTCAGTATAGGACTGCCTGTAGATGCCCCCGCAACTAATGCATTTCGACTGCCTTGTAGCATGTTAGGATTAGTGTTTTGTACTATAAAATGTGAGTTAATTCCCTGCAGACTGTGAGGTCATCGTCTGCCTTTACCAACAGGTCCAGGGTCAGGTTTGCTTTTAATGCTCTTAATCCTCTTAATAGTCTGTTAGCCTGCCAATGGAAGTCATCTTCCACTGAACCTCCAGACGATCGAACACTAAATATCCGACTGGATCACAAACACCTTTTTAATTGTCAGTTTTGTTAATGAAAAAGGATTTGTCATTGAGATTTAAATCACCGAATTGACCGTGTTGAAGGGACATCACCACCCTTTCAAAGTTCCCTGCTTTGACATTATCCCTCCAATGAACAGTTATTGTTTATGTTCAACCTCCAAAGACTGACACAGATCGCTAAAATATACATATACAATGGGTGTGGGAAGATTTGGTCTCCGTGTAAAGGGGAACCAGCTGTATATTAAGTAACAGGAAGGTAGTGACAGGAAGGTAGTTACAGGAAGTGACGGGAAGGTAGAGACAGGAAGTGACGGGAAGGTAGAGACAGGAAGTGATAGGAAGGTAGTGACAGGAAGGTAGTGATAGGAAGTGACAGGAAGGTAATGACAGGAAGGTAGTGACAGGAAGGTAGTGACAGTAAGGTAGTGGCAGGAATGTAGTGGCAGGAATGTAGTGGCAGGAAGGTAGTGACAGGGATGTAGTGACAGGAGAATAGTGAAAGGTGACAGGAGAATAGTGACAGGAAGTGACAGGAATTTAATGACAAAGTGATAGGTAGGTAGTAACAGAAATTGATAGGAAGGTAGTGATAGGAAGTTACAGGAAGGTAGTGACAGGAGAATAATGATAGGATGTGACAGGAACATAGTGACATGAAAGTAGTGACTCGAAGTGACAGGAATGTAGTGACAGAAAGTGATAGGAATGTAGTGTCAGGAAGGTAGTGACAGGAAAGTAGTGACAGGAAGGAAGTGACAGGAAGTGATAGTAAGGTAGTGATAGGAAGATAGTGACAGGAAGGTAGTGATAGGAAGTGATAGTAAGGTAGTGACAGGAAGATAGTGACAGGAAGTGGCAGGAAGGTAGTGACTGGAAGGTAGTGACTGGAAGGTAGTGACTGGAAGGTAGTGACAGGAAGGAAGTGACAGGAAGTTATAGGAAGGTAGTGATAGGAAGGTAGTGACAGGAAGTGGCAGGAAGGTAGTGACTGGAAGGTAGTGACAGGAAGATAGTGACAGGAAGGAAGTGATAGGAAGGTAGTGATAGGAAGGGACAGGAAGGTAATGATAGGAAGGTAGTGATAGGAAGGAAGTGATTGGAAGGTAGTGACAGGAAGGTAGTGACAGGAAGGTAGTGATAGGAAGGTAGTGATAGGAAGGTAGTTACAGGAAGGTAGTGATAGGAAGGTAGTGACAGGAAGGGACAGGAAGGTAGTGATAAGAAGGTAGTGACAGGAAGGGACAGGAAGGTAGTGATAGGAAGGTAGTGACAGGAAGGTTTCTAGGACTTAAAGACCCTGGGAGCTAAACACAAACCCTGGTGCACTTCCAAATTAAAATTTAGACCGAGATATTTAGACCACTGATAGATTATTAGATGTTTTTTACATAAGTAACCTTTCCATATTATTGGAGAACAAAAACGAAGTTTTTCCATCTGTCCTCATCCTGGCACATCTGCAAAGTAGAAGAGTAACGTGTCATTTGTTAGTGTAAAAGTTACTATGCTAGTAACCACCCTTCCTTCTTAAAAATACCATGTTGATTCATGTCATGTGAAATATGTACATACAATAGTAAAATGCAAAATTAACTACACTGACATTTTACAGGCATGTCAAGTAGCCAAACAATGTATCTTCTGTAAGTACTTTTGCTTTGAAATTAATTTCAATTTTTTCTAAGGTATCATCTTAGTTGAAAGCTGATGCTTAAGATTCTGCCTTTTAAAGGCTCCATTTATGTAAGCTTCTTCATAATGTTATGCTCTGCAATAATTCTTGCCAGCGACTATGCTTCCCACCTGACTGATTTACATTGTGTATACACAAATATATCTACAGTATATATAAATGCAACATGCAACAGTTTGAAAGATTTTGTTGTGTTACAAGTTCTATACAAATAAGCAGTCAGTTGAAATACTGTAACTTCAATGGCCCAAAATCTATGGATTTCAAATTAGAAAAATAACATTTTTGAACATGGAACATCTCTGGGATCTTTTATTTCAGCTCATGTATTTTAAATCTTCGGTTCAACACACAGATTTTTTTATGCCACAAAGAAGATGAAAAGATGGTTCCTCTGTGTGTGATACCAACTGTCAAACATGGAGGAGGAAGCGTGATGGTCTGGGGCTCTTTAGGATCTGGTGTCAGGAACGGGAGTTGGGACCCAAGCGCGGATAGGAAGGGAGAAGGGGGAGAGACGGGAGGCAGAGGTACAGACCAGTGGCAGGCAGCGTAGTCGGGGACAGGCGGTTGGTCGGAGCACGGGCGGACGGCAGAAGCACAGGTAGGTAGTAGGCAGAGTATTCAGGGACGTGCGGAAGGTCGACACACAGGCTGAGAGCAGAAGTACAGGCGGGGAGCAGGCAGAGTAGTCGGGGACAGGCAACGAGTCGATACACAGGAGATCCAAACGAAACGAAGACTCTGAGATTTCTGTGAAGCGCATGGGATTTACGACCATAATCCGTCAGGGAAGGGATGGCAGAGGACTGTGGATATACCGTTGGTGACGAAGCGATTTGGAACCGGTGCGTAATTGTGGAGAGGGAACAGGTGCGTTATTGTGGATAGGGAACAGGTGCGTTATTGGGGATAGGGAACAGGTGCGTAATAGGATGGGAAGCAGGTGTGCGAATGGTTCAGGAATGTGAGGGCCTGCCTCCATGCGATCGTGGAGGCGGGGGCGTGACATCTGGAGTCAGCAACTAGCACAGAGTGAATGGCCCCCTGAACCAAAATGGCTACCACAGCATTTTGCAGCGCCATGCAATACACTTTAGTTTGTCAGGAGTTCATCCTACAGCAAGATAATGACACAAAACATACCTCCAGTTTATATCAGAACTACCTTAGAAGAAACAAACAAGACTTTAGGCTTGAAATCATGTAATGGCCAGCAGAGTCTCATGACTTATCCCCTATCGAGCTGGTTTGTAATGAACTGGTCAGAGATCATCACAAAGAGTGAAATCCAAGCAACAGTGTTGGGAAAAACTTTCCAAACATATTTTTATTTCAGTTATAGAATGAATGCCACAAGGGTGTTTGGTTGTTATGTTTGCAAAAGGTGGGTACTTGGATGAATTTTGTTAACAAAACGATTCTGTGATTTCTTTTTTTTGATCTAATTGTTTATTTGTTCTATGCATTAATTTCAGAGTACATTAAGACAAAACTGTGTGAATTTCAAATAAAAGATTTAGGTGTTCTAATACTTTTGACCAGTATTGTATATGACGGATCGTTTTTGACCAGTCCGCCCCAATAAATATGATCCGACCCCTACGGCAGAACTGCCAGAATGTCCAATATGCCATCTGGCTGTAGATGTAAACCATTTTACAACATCACGGTTGAGCCCTGGAAATCGACTTTCTGGGCAAAAATGCTGATTACTTCTGGTGTTTGACTATAACACCACAGATAGAGACGACAAAAGGAAGTACTTCCATGAGCCAATAACGTCTTCGTGTCCAAACAGCCATCATGATCATTACGGCTCATTGAGAGTCAACGACAGCTTGTACGGTCTCCAAGGTAACCTGTCACACAATGATAGGTTAACAGCCATCCGATCAGGACCCCAAGGACACCAGATGTCTCTGCCAGTCACAGGGAGGCCTTGTCTGTCATTGTAGGGAGACGTTACCAGATTGACTGGAAAGAAAAAGGGAGGAAAAAGGACAGAGAATAAGAGAAAGAAGAGAGATAGAAGCAATGACACAGGTCATTAAAGAGAGTTGTGAGAGTACAAAAAGGGATGAGGAGAGGAAGTGAGAGAATAAAAGACAGAAAGTGAGAGTGAGACAAAGTGAATGAAGGAAAGGGTGAATGGGATAGACAAGATATAATAGCTCTCTTTTCGGGAATAAAAAAAAAAAAAGATGACCTTCTCCCACAGTGGTCCTGTAGAAGACTTCATCTGCTGTAATTACCTGTCAAGTCAATGGGAGCTGGGATGTGATGGAGGAGAGGTCAGACTCCTGGTGATTACCATGACAATCATACCTCCTACCCACCGATACGGTGACGGAGAAGACGAGAATAGGGCTCACGCGCACCACCCCCGTAGTGTTCAGGGTAGTCAAACAGTTTCATAGGTTTCCCATACACACTTCAGAAGAATTGCCAGCAATTTTACATTTGAACATTTAACAGGTGAGTCTGTGGTGAACTGTTAATAATAAAAAGATGTCAAGAACAAAAAGAACGGAGGTAAAGTTGAAACACAAAATGCTTTGTCCGCGGTTTCAGCGAAGTGACGTATCGACGAGCAGCGCTATATGTTTATCAGTATTTTCTTGGATTCCCTGGCCCAGGTTGTTCCCACAGCCCCCAGGATATAGGACAGATCTGTTAGATCTGTTACAGACTTGGTGTCCATATTCGAGTCAATGATGGCATTATCAACTAATCCTACGTCTAAAAGTTTGACGCCCTGCAGGGAATGCCCATGGATAAACCCACCTTCTAATAGTCATTCTTCTGGTATATTTTCACTTCAGTTGTCTGTGTTCGTACATGATGTGAAAGTGAAGGTTTGCAGGGGAGGCATCTTCTGAATTCTGAATAATTGTACAGGAATACTGAGAAGGGTGTATGAGTCTGTCAGGGCTATGGTCTTTTTGTGTAGATTTGTAGAGCATGTTGTATGGTATACTTGGATTGAATTTAAATCCTATGTAGACTAGTGGAACTTTCGAAGCACAAATAGGATACAGAATGGGCCACAACCAAATAAACACATTGGCACACATACTTGGTGACCGAAGATTTATACAAACGTCAGTCGACCGTAGACATGTAAACACAGACACACACACACACACATTTGCTGACCATCAACATACACACACACACACACACACACACACACAGATTCACACACACTACATCCTCACGACGTTGACCTTTCTTAATTTGCTACGCTAATATAAATGAAGATGTGGTCACACATAATCATGTCCACAGAGCCCGGGGAGTGTCAACAACATTAGTTCCACTTTCTTCCTTGATAACACAGGTCTTGTGACGGGGTGATGGTATTTCTTGAAATGTTAAACGTGTTATGTAGATCAAGGGGTGTGCAAAATGTATAATGTTTGTCTTACCCTTTAACTTCTGACTAAGAAATTGTTCAGAATTTTGAAACCCGAATGTCGACCCCCAAGCCAGAATGTTAGCCATCTGTGCTGAAGATGGATGGAAGGACGTCTGTGAGTCTGAGCCTCACAAATGCAGCATATCTATTAGTTCAGCACTTGACAAAGGATCTAGATTAATGTATTAGTAAGAAGCTGAAGGGAAACGTATGCTGTCTTTGTTTGCCTAGAATAGGAAACTCTAGGTCAGAGAGAGAAGGGCTTGGAGTCGACGAGTAAAGCTCAGCTGAGTAATATGTCGTCCTTACTCTGTTGCTTAAGGACTTTCAGGGATTAATCCCCCTCTGTTTCCTGTCAGTCCCTCTTTTGCTCACTCTTGTTTTCTCACGCTGATGCGCTTTCTCTTGCTCTCTCGTCCACTCCCTCTCGCGCCTCCTCTCTTCCTGTCTGTTTCGCTAGTCCAAATTTCTGTACGCCATTCACATATTCACACTTCCTCTCTCTTTCTTCTCCCTCTCCGTAGTGATGGGTGGTGTGGAATCTCGGGGCGTCCTGAGGAAGATCAGCGATATGTTGGAGGTGATCCTAAAGCGGATGGACAGCCTCTCTAAACTGGACAACACCACGTCTAGTGACACCCGCCGTCTGGATGAGCTCAGCTCTGCCATCAACAGGTACGGTCTGGATGGGCTCAGCTCTGCCATCAACAGGCACGGTCTGGATGGGCTCAGCTCTGCCGTCAACAGGTACGGTCTGGATGTGCTCAGCTCTGCCGTCAACAGGTACGGTCTGGATGTGCTCAGCTCTGCCGTCAACAGGTACGGTCTGGATGGGCTTAGCTCTGCCGTCGACAGGTATGGTCTGGATGAGCTAAGCTCTGCCTTCGACAGGTGTGGTCTGGATGTCCTTGCCCCGTTTCCCCCTCCTTGTCACTTTATTTCTGGTTCCCACTCTTCCTCTTCCCTACAGGTGTTTTTTCCGATTGACCATTAAAGCTAAAGAGAGGTTGAATAGTTAAGATAGCCTCCTTCTCTTCCCACCTCCTTGTATTTTCTCTCCCTTCTCTTGACCTCCTCCATGTCTTTTTATTCGTTGTACTGAATGCATTTTTTATCCTCTCTCCTGTCTCCCTCATCTGTTCTCCGTGGTCAGCTTCCTCATTTCCTCCCCTCAGGCAGCCAAGCTGTCTGCAGTGGTACTGTTTTGATGAAGGAAACAGGTTTGTCTGACCTTGCCGTTACAAATCTCTCTGTCCCTACTGTATCTATGCTATGTGTTTGACTGACTGCGCTCTCCATCTAAACCCTTTTAATTGTATTTCAAAGAAGTCCAAGACGACTTTGTGACTGGCAGAGATGGCAAGATACACAAACAGACTCCTTTACCTCAGAATCTCATTTTTTCTCGGTTACGCCATCCTTGTCCTTTTCTCAGAACTCTTCTCACCAGACAAGCGTTCAAATTCAGCCTTGCAGGTGTTTACCTGGAATCAATGTTTGACAATGTTGCTCTCTGGTACAAAGACTCTGTGAAGACACTTGTCGTATCCTATTGGTTCGGATTTAGTGCAGCCACAGGCTCGGATGTGGGGCTTAATGGGTCCGTGGGGGCTTACCAGACCTAGCCCCGCATTGGAAAACACAAGTATCCATTGAAAGCTTTGTCTGAGTCCTGAAAACGGGTCGTTACTAGTGTTCTGTTTTCCGATGCAGAACGGCAATGATTTGTTATCAATAGCAAATCCTGGAGCTTAGCCTTTAGCGGCGGAAGAGTTGTCTTTGGCTTGGGCCTGAGATTCACCATAGGCGCTTCCAGTAATTGGCATCCGACAGCGCAACGGTACCTCGCAAATGAGCTCAAAACGAGCAGCAATGATTTGGATTGGACTCGGGCAGTGGTTGAGCAGGGAGGGAACGAGGCTGGGGCACATTCACGGCGGAGGGGGAGGAGGGCATGTTCACCTGTGGTGACTCTGGTTAAAGCCAGCTGGAATGGACGCTGTGAGTAGACAGAAGCACAGGTCCCTGACAGAGCAGCCAGCCTCTAGGATTAATGGCCATGCAGAGGAGACGCCAAGGGGAACGCGGTCAGCGTGGAAGGCACACAGCCGCCTCTCTATGCTCCAGTGGTGTGTGATTTTCATTCCATCACTCATCCTTTACTCAATCTCTCCCTCAGTCAGTCCGTTTTCCCTTTCCCTCCTTCCCCACATTCCCCTCTTTATATTGCCAGTCATTTTTCTCTTTCCCTCCCTACCGGGTGTGGGAGCCAATGAGACTTGGTGTCTGTGGTCCAGCCACCGGGTGACTCTCCACAGCAGGGACCTACTGAGAGAAAGGACCATTAGATGTCTTTTACTTTAGATGATAGGGACAGATTGGGACATGCCCTCCGGCTTCTCTCAGCGACCGCTGCTCCATCCTCCACCGTCCCGTCATACTGATCCCGTAACCACCGGGAAGTGCTGAAGGAGATATGCCCTGCCAAAGAACCCTGCCTATCAAAAAGCTGCTTGTCTGTAACAATTGACTTTGGCACCGAAACCAGATCAAGGAGGGCCCTTTTCTGACCCCAGAAAGCCTGTATTACAAGTCATAGTACAAATCGAATTCTACTACACTGGCTGAGACACTCACAGAGGAAGTGGCACGGCACCATTTCAGATAAGGGAGTCCACAGTGACAAGCTGCCCATTGACTCTGACCTCCCGGATAAAATACCGTAATCCATGCATGAGAACTCATGCCCTCCTAAGCGCACGTGACCTCATGCTTCGTGGACTTTTAAACAGACAGAATACTTGCTGCTTGCTCAAAGCACGTACAGAAGAGTCAGTGAGGATCCTCACTGCAAATAGATCTCGGACTTCCTGACAAGTCGCAAAGTGACGAGTAGGCAACACTACGTCAATACATCAGCCGCCATGACACAACGGGCGCTGACGGAGGTCTGTTCCGAGTCTGAAGACACACGGAATTCGCTGATGACACGATAACGTAATGTCTGATCACCGATGACAAACAACAGCTCTCGGGGAGAACGCCAAAGACCTGGTAGTGTGGTGGCGGGACAGAAATGTATCCCCCAAGATTCACGAGACAAAATATCTCGATTATGGACTACAGGAGGAATTCCATTGTCATGGATGGGGCTGTACTGGAGTGGGTTGAGAACTACAAGGTCCTTGTGGACCGAAGGTCCTCTAAACCAGTGTCTCTTGACCTTTATTGGGCCAGTCCCCCCTATCCATTATCCAGGTCCCTTATCGCCCCCATCAAATAAGATGTAGGTTGTTATTGTTATTACTATTGTTAGTATCATCAAAAAGCACATTGTTGAATGACATAGAACATATTAGTTTCCCAGGGAAACAAACAGCAGCCATTCAGAAACAGCTAGCAATTTATAATTAAATTCTTAATTAAACAACAGCCAATCAGAAATGCCAAACAACAATCATTCCAATTAATTAACAGAAAACCAGCTGGCACTTCTCAAGGGGTAAAAGTAGAAGGATTCATTTTAAAAGGAAATGAGTTAAAAACCTTTGGAAGTTAGTGAGATCCCTGCGCCTGGTTATGTTGCAGTCATGTCAACAAAGCCACTTGTATTGAATAGTGTTTTAATCTGTGTCTAGAGGCTGCTTTCAGGGGAAGTCCGACAGCGGAATATCCCTCTAGTAAATGTCTAACCACTGCGATAACAAGACATTCACGGTGTATCCCTCTGAGAAATGAACACTTTTAAGAGAAAGACATTCTTCCACAGGTAATACCAAGAAAGAGAGCGTCCATTTTCCAGAGATTATACAGAAAACGCTACATGGGTGAAATGTTATAGATGATACTCTGACACCCAGTTCCTGTGAAGGAAGCAGAGAGCTGCAACACAAGAAGCTGACAGAAACAACAAAGAGAAGAATAGTTACGATACATTGTCTCATCCAGTTGCAGTAACGTAAACTGGAAGGTTTTAATGTCGCAGACCACAGATTTATGCAAGTACTGCTTTGGAAAATATTATGTGACCACTGCACTTTTTTCTTTCTTTTCCAAAAAAGTTGAAACGGAAGATTTTGAAGGAGGAACTGAAGGGTGCAAATTAAGAGGCCCCTACAAATTGAATGCCTGAGCCTCCTCGCAAAAAAATAATAATCAATAAACCAACGGCAACCCCAAAGGCCACTGCGAGACAGAAGTCTGGAGAAGTCTTAATTTGATCAATTTAATTTCTACTAATGGGCTTTAGCCCATGTGTTGTTCATTCTTTGAAATGTATCGTGTTTATCAACCAACCGTGCTTTAGGCCTATGGAGACTATTAATGCGCATATCCTTTAACTCTCACCAACCCGTCGATAACGTCTCTTATTTTTCCTTGTTCATCATCAAAATGAAACACTAAAGGATTTGCCTTTGAATTTTCATTTTTCGCATTTGCAGGGCCTAATAAATGAATACAATTCTATAGCCTGTGTTCTTAAAAATAATCATTCTGTGTTTTCTTTTTAAAAAAATTACGTATGATGAAACCTTAAATACAAACAAATGTTGGTATTTTTCAAATTATTTTACCATTTAAAACAAACAAATTCATATTCATATCGACCCCAAGATGACTCTGTAATAGGGCACATGTTTAAATATCTTTATCTTTGAATGTAAAGACTGATTGCATTTGGTAAACCATTAACCCACACAATATCCTAAACACCCTTGACCCAATACATTTTGGTCATATAGATATGACAGTTATATAATGTTACCAATTGGACCGAAGGGGAATCATTTGTAATCAACTGATATCACACATCTTCATTTAAACTCTACATCTTAACTAAGAAATGCAGTTGCATCTGTAAATAAGATTGTGTTAATAAAATCAATTACCCATTCAATTACTCATTCATTTGCCCATTCAATTACCCATTCACTTTTTTATTCAATTACCCATTCAATTACTCATTAATTTGCCCATTCAATTACCCGTTCACTTGCTCTGTCAATGTTTGATTGGTAATGTATATGCAATGAACAAGATGTTATACATCCGCTTAACAATGGCCGTTTAAAATGCTTAGTAATGGCTAAGTATGAATAAATATACAACATCTCAGCTCTGCAGACTGCTTTGTAAGCATTATGGCAACTATTGAACAGCATATACTGTTTAGTTCACAAGCTACGTTGGTGGATGGTCACACTGCAATGCTCTATACATTGCAATTGGTTTACTCTAAAAATACTCATAAAGTCATTCAGCAGGTGAAACAATTACAAAGCATTCTCTCTCCCTCTGTTTCTATGGAAGTTAAATGATAAGACATATTGAAATATAACCACTCTGAAATTCATAGACAGAGCATTGGATGTATTAACTGACTATCCATGATGTCGACATTATACTTTGAATCCTATTTTGAGGATTGAGCTTTTCTTACATTAAACTTTTTTAGAAAACATTGGAGTGCAGGAAGTGGATATTTGGGCTTTGCTTGGATGCAACCATAAACATGAGCTAATTTGATATTTATATTCCTAAAAAATCATGTCATTACATTCCATAATGTTTCTGGTAAATCAAGCAAGCGGAAACTTTAATGTTGCAATTTATAGCATACAAAAAGTCTGTAATTGCTGTTTTCCAAGTTCCGTTTCAATTTTAGATGGCAAATCCCAAAACATTTTCATCCCCACCACACAGCACTGGAACCAATTGCATCGGCAGCATGTAGTGTAGTTGATGTTTAGCTGATCTCTAAAAGATTAACATAATTTTTAAACCTTGCTTGAGATAAAACAATAAAATGTGCCTGCAAGTCAACTAAAGTTGCATTGGTTTGTTCACATGCCTTTTTGTTTATCAGTGTTTAGGTTTTAGCCGCCATTGCTGGTCAAAAAATCATGTCAGACTCAAGTCAAAACATGCTTTGACGCAGGGTTAAATAATCAAGCTGTTACCTTGGTAACCTTGTGCCCTTATAAGGATAGCTGAATATGTGGAAATGTCTGTGTTTTTTTAAGACTTGTTAATGTTATGAAATTCAGCAACACATCATATACCTTCTCACTGGGAGAACGTCTTCTTTAATAAACATTACACAGCGTAATCATTCAATATTTTTCACTGTTTGGGTCTGAAAATGTTGCCTTGTGAAATCCTTTTTGCTGCTAGATGTTTTATTAACCTGCCACACTGGCTGGTGGACCAAGCCGTTAGATTGACATCCCAGTCCCTTTCCCTTGGGAAGATGAAGTGATTACACATTTCTCTTTCTGAATCTCTACCAACTCCCCTCGTTCTATCTTTTGCTTTTGTTCTCTCTCACTGTTTTTGTCCTTCACAAACTCTCCCTCTCTCTCTCTCTCTCTCTCTCTCTCTCTAAATGCCATGAAGTTATTCATATTCCACAAACCCACACAATAAACAAACCACAAAAAAAGAACAAGAGAAATGGAATTGAATGATTGAATCACCAAAAGCTATTTTCTCACCCCACTCACTGTTGCTCTCTAAGTGGCTCTATCTTTTCTCTCTTGGGCTCACTCTATTCTCTTGAACTTTAATAGTATAGGAAGCCTCTGCCTCTGTTCATCCAGAGAAATGTGTTATTCTGAAGAGCATGCTGTCCCAGTACATCAAATATGTATACGTCTTTATTATCCTTTAATGCGTGTCTCCAACCATTTTGCTAACCCTCCTCAAAAACAGGGATAAGACTTTGGAACGGGACCTTGATTATGCGGTTGCATAATGAGACCACGCTGGTTCCTTATTCTGCCCTCTTCTTTTTAGCTTCTCTTTTCTATTTCTCTCCCTCGCTCTTCACCAGTGTTCCTCTCTTTGTTATCTGAGGCCGATCGGGTCGGACAGGTGGGCATAGCGAGTCGGACTGTTCACAGGTTAAGCGGCATCGTGTGTTTTTGGAGGGCGAGTCAGAGGAGCAGGGTGGGTGGTTTAAGCCTTCAGGACCATGCTGAAGCCGTAGGGGCATTTGGGACACTCGGCATGGGGCTAAAGTACGCCTCAGGGCCACCCAGGGGATCTGGCCCAATTACGTCTCTTTAGAAGGTCAGAACGACAACCCAACTGGGTCGGAAATGTCACATTCTGTGTTTTCTTTTTCACTCCGTCTGGTGCAATGATATTCTTAGCTCTATTCATTCATTATTCGTTGGCTAGTAGTTAAATGAATTGAGCGATTGGCTGAGTTTTAACTGTTATTTTTCTGTTTAAGTGTGACGTTGTGCTCATGAGGTTACACATTACCTCATTCCTAAGATCTTTACCTATGAGGATGTACATATGAGTTTCAAATTACGTTACATTTGACATTCTGCGCATGAGGTTATACTTGTCCATTTTAATTCGAGGGTATTTACGGTCATAAACTATGAACCTTGTTGGAATTCCAGCCCTTTTTAAAAGGAATTCACATCATCTTAAATAAAGTTCTCATATTAACAACTTGTTTGCAAATCCTTCTTAGTAGTTGATTGTCTGAAATTTGTGACCCATGACATCTTCAATGAAGACAAATGGGCCAGTTCCGGTGTCAGCCATATATGCGCAAAACATAGCACGCCCTCCATGTTATTTGATTGATAATATGATATGGGATGTTCAGAACAGCATTCTGTAATTTCTAAATGGGTCATCCAATCTGATGAAAATACCCCGAAATTAAATACCCAACTGTCATTGCATCATTGTCACGTCTCAGCAAGGCAGGTTGCCATGCCAGTGATATCCAATTGCCTCTATCCCTTATTTGGAACACATACATCTGTTTAGTTTTTCATTGCCCTCACCTGTTGTTGTCATCACTGCCCCTCTTGAAGTTTCTCTCTTCCTAGTGTGTTTTGTCAGAGACAAAACAACATAACCTTTGTAATTGTCTGAATACTTACAGACTGAGCTGTATATGGTTATAATAACTAGATTACATATTAAGTTACAGAAAATGTCAGACTTGAGAGGTTTTACATATAAGCTTATGGATTAAGCCAATATGTTAAAACACTACCGTACAAAACACATCAAGGTCATTGAGAAACAGTAAAGTAAAATTCACCATCCGAGTTCCTTCGTTTCACCCGAGTTAGGCCTTGTACTGAAAGCCAACAAAAGTCTGAAAACAGCAGTCTACAATGAGTTGAATTCCACCCACCTCCGGCCGTCTCGTTCTTTAGCTAATTCCCCATCACTGTGGACAGTTAGTCAATTAGGCAGCTCAGCCATCTATCCTCTAGCTCATTACAGAAAGCACACACACACTCAGTCTCACCGATCTTCTCTCTGCCTTCTACCCTTTGTTGGGGGTTGACACTGCTGGTACCACAGGAAGAGAGTATCTCACATGACAAAAACATCACACGCACACACGCACACGCACACACACACACACACACGATCCTCTTTTCGTCTTTCTGCTGGCCTGAGAGGAGTTGTTGCTTGTCTGTGCATTGACTTTTCTACTCGTCAAAGGCACTTTGATTGGCGCTTGCCGCCCAAACCCCGCCCCTTCACGTTACTCTTCCTTTGCTCTCTCATCGGAATTCAGGACGTGTGTCAAATGAGCAAGGGAGCCGTCTTATCCTACTGAGGAAATTGTATTGGCTTCTATAGCAGACAGTGTGGCGCTTTTTCTATTTCACGCTCCAACCAAGTGCCTCACAATTAGCCTCTCCTGTTAACAGTGTTTTACAGCGGTAGTGAGGAGTAAGAGAGAAAGAGAGAGGCTGTGTCGAAAGACAGAGCGAGAGAGAGATAGGAGCTCAGAGGGAGAGGAACGGACAGATGGAAAATATTCTTGTCTTGTTATTAGTGCTGTTAATGCGTCCACTTGGATGGCACGGTAAGGAGAGTACTTGAGGGTGACACGTTTTTTTCTTCTCAGTCCAGCTACACACAGGATGCGAACAAAGAGAAGCCCAGAGGTCTCCATTTCTCAATTTGTATAACAGTGTAATATGTGTGTCCGTGTCTCTGCAGGTTCCAGCCAGCCGGCCTGGTGGAAAGAATCCAGGCTATTGCTCAGAACGTTTCCAACATGGCGGTGAGAGTGGAACAGATTCTCCAGAACAGTATTGCCGCTGGTAAAGGTACAATAATCCACTCTTTTAATGCTAACATATTTGAAAATGTTAATTGATCTTGTTTGGGTCACTAGCATACCATGCAATGCCAATTGAATTGCTTAGGACCCATCTTTCCTCCTGGTTGTCCTCCTGGATGTGTTGTCGGTCAAGATTATTCCAATTGCCAGTCTGCTGACCAACCCCTGCCCATCTGGTCATGCTTCTGACCTGGATTAGGTTTTATAGACTCTGGACACAGCCCACATGCATTTATTAATTATTACAACTTATACTGTTGATTGTTTTTCACACTGCACAGCCAGAAGAGGACTGGTAACCTCTATGAGCCTGGTTCCTATCTAGGTGTCTTCCTCAATTATGGCCCCTCTTAGGGAGTTTCTCCTAGCCACTACACTCCAACACGGTTGTTGCTTGCTCCTTGGGGTTTCTGGCTAGGTGTTTTGTAAAAGAACTTTGTGACAACTGCTGATGTTTAAAAGGATTTGTAAATACATTTGATTGATTAATCATTCACATAATTGGAGTGACTCAGACCTTACATGAGAACACGGTCCTTTCCAGCATGTTCATTCATAAAGGAAACCATTCAGCCAATGCAGCACAATAAAAATCACAAGTTTTCAGTTTAAATAACTGTCTTAAACCATTCAAGGTGCGATGCATGTCTACACAGTAGCCATGCAATTTGAAGCGAGTCAAAGCGATTCATAGCTTTATATGGAAAATAAACGTGAGATTTCCTCAAATTAAACAAATCCTCAGTATTTTCAGCGTGGGCGGGCAGTGTGCTCCGTAGAGTCTTTCTGTTACCATCCCACATCCCCATTTTATTGCCATTCCTCCAACGCTGTTGAATTATTTGCTTGTTCATCCCCGCCTTTTTAATCAAATCATTAATAATTCTGCGACTGTCCCAAATGATCCCGATGGCTTTTGAAACACACACAGGCTACTACGTATAGAAGGAACTCAGTTGACAATTCTTCATCAACTCACCGTCCTCAATAAGTCATTGGAATATATTTTATGAAGCACTTTTTACAGATTCAAATACCCATCTTAAAACCCCAGAAAGAAGGTGGTAACACATGATGGATAGAAACTGCCTCAAAGGATAGAAACTGAGGAGTGTGGCTAGAACTTTTTCAAGAGTACATGGTCTTTTCAGGGCAAATCCGTTAAGAAATTCAAACATTCAACTGACCAGTCTAAAGTATGTGCCTACTAGGGTTGGGCTGAGGTGGCTCAGCAGTGTAAGACGTTCTTTCGTATCACAGAGCTGATCACCATTTTGTATGTGCAGGTATTCACTCCAACATGTTGTACGTGCAGATATTCACTGAGCCAATAGTGGCTGTGAAGGCCATTGGCTAATGTGTAATTGGCAGGGATGTCCTAACCTTATAATGCGCCTTAGAGAGTTTTTCAACCCACGTGACTTTCTGATTGGACAAGCAGTGGGGAGAAAACTTACTGGCCTGGCCAATATGGCTGAGAGGGAGGCTTGCCTTGACCTTTTACTCTCCCGAACTATTCAGAGTTGTTTCGATGAGACAGGCCTGTAGAATACAGTTTTAGAAAATTGAGAGCAATAAAAAATAAAGATGACAGTGGTTGTAAAGGGTACAAAAGTCAGGTCGTCTGGAGATATTGTAAATGTCAGTGGCTTTTCTTTGGTAGTGTCTAGCGGTTTAGATGAAAATGGCAACAGGAACAGGTGGGCTGAGGGCAGCGACAGCAGGAGTTGTCAGGCTGCATCGCCATCCAAAACCGGACCAGGTGGACTTTGGACAGGGACGGCTGAGATTCGTCACGCGAGGCAGTCCAAAGGCACTGGTCCTGGGCCTTAGAAAGAGAGAGAGCATATGTTTGTTCCGTGTGTCTTAGTATGTGTCTCTCACCCACATTTCTCCAACTACACCACACCGACCCTCTATTGATTTGCCCACACTCCTTCAAACACCTTACCATCTAAAAATAAAGTGAACCAACTGCAACCCTCAGTGATTTCCAGCTATGGCACCAGGCAGAATGATTCATCATATTCTCACGTGATTCCACTCAGCCAGGTACACTGTATACCTGTCATCCCAGTGGGAGAGGAAGGGGAGACCTTCCTAAGACCGTGTTGCCTTGTCTGCTTTCACACCCCATGTTTTCTTCTGCGTTGATTGGCTAGAAACCTGAGTTTGCTGTGCCAGCCGTGTGCCTATTGAATACATGGCCTACGTGTGTTTTTAATATGGCCCTCTTGTTACTGCAGTGTTATGGCAGGACTAGTTTTGAGTGATAATTTGAGCTAGTGTAATGCTTTGTAAGTTTAAATTAAAACATTAAATCAGCAGTAGCCTTAACAGGAAGCCAGAAGACATGAATGCAGTTATATTTATATTTTTATTCTTGTCAAGATTCTAGCAGATGTACTAATGGCAGATTAGAGTAATGAACTAAACTTTCTTTTTGTTTGAAGTGAAAGATTTTCTGTCATCCACAAAAGGGAGGCACTTTGTTGTCTGCATACAGAGCTCTGCCAACTGACATTGTGTTTCCAAATGACATCACCAAGGGTTAGCATGTACAGTATTGTGTAGTGAAACAAAAGCCCTGAAACAGAAACCTTGAGGAACACTGAAATGTACCTTTGATTTATCCGAGGATACGTTCTTGTATCGTAATGTTGAATGTGTCTCAAGATACAATATTTAAAACGTGGTGCCATTGATCCGAGGTCATGGCTGATTTTCACATTCCAACGAGTCAATGGATGAAGTGGGATGTGTTCAGCCAGGTGGAAAATCAGGTGGCCAGGGATCGGGATGACCAGGAATCGTCAGACAGAGGCTAAGTTAGCTCTGCAACCATTTCAAGAAGATTATAGTATAGTATATGATTTTCCTCAGTGTTGAAAAGTGGTTGAAAGTAGTGCTGATGGATGTTGCGTGGTAGTGTCTTTTCAGGCTAGCTGAAAAATGTCCATTTGTTAGAGCACCATTTACAACAATCTAGAATCAGGATATATGGCTTTCTTTAAGGGTAAGATAGCATGTAGGGCATTATGTATGGGGATGTCTGAATCTTCTTCTGGCCGGTTAACCACTGTCTCCACTATGCTTTACTTGGGTAGCTGGTGGAGGGATTCTGAAAAGGAATCCAGGCTTCTTTGGGTTGTCTGTGAGTTTACACCACAGCTTTTAAAAGGTCTTGGTTAGGGTCGTTTTTGGTGGATAAAAATGGTCCAAGTAGTATTGAGAAACACATTTATTCCGCACGACAGAGGTAGATTCAGGGCATGATTGTGGATGTGCTGTGTCACATTAGACATAACCCACAAATGTGTTTGTGACATTGTGCCTTTCCTTTCCACAACCCACAGCCGAGCAGTTATCTGGCTTTTGTGACCCAAATTAAGTCCGATCTGCCTCCGTTTTAATGCGGTGAAGGCGTGAGGGCAGAACCACAGCCAGGACACCGCTGCCTTCACCCTTATTATCACAGATGAATAATTTCAGCACTCAGTGGATTCCAATGTGCGCTTGGCCTCGAGAGAGACACCAAAGACAACATGGTCGTATGTCCATTCCTCCCGTCCCCCGCACCCGTTTTTCTCATTGTAACGCCGGGGGGGGGGGGCTCGAGTTTTCAATGGGTTCAGTCGGCTGCACACTTAATTGTCATTGTAATCAATTCGAAGGACGACTACGTTTGTGGGTTTTTTGTGAGGTGAGAACCCTCAAGGGGGGACTGGGATAGAGACAGACACAGTTTTCATTAGACGAATGTAAGCCGTCAGATCATATTTCGGTCCGGAGGATTGGAGGGATATAAAGAGGCGAGGCCTGTTGGATGGGGCGGTGAGAGATTCGAAGACGTGGCAGAGCAAGACGGAGCAAGAGGAGGAGACCAAGCCTGACACGGAACCTCATCAATCTTACTTCCGTACTCCAACAGAAGAACTTGGACTGGGGTTAGCCGGACTCATTTGGCCAATGAACGCAGCGATTTCAGCCCGAGTGAGGCAGACACACATTGTGCTGGGAAATTCTGAAGGTGGTTGTGTTCATTCCTCCAGTCGAGGGCTCACACCTGATCAGGTCAAACCACGCATGGGCCACTGCTGGTCTGTATCGTTGTTGTTCGTGTTTAGAGCTGGATTATATTAGCCTGGGTAGCCCGAGTGGATGTGTGTGAAGTGACTAGGGTTTGTAATGTGTGTGTATTGTGTCAGCAGTGAGAGATGGGTCTTCAGGCCAGTGCGAGGTACCCAGGGATCCCCGCTACCCAGACTGCCCTGGGAAAGTAGACGTAAGAGCCTCTGGTTTTACCAAACGTGTATATATATATATATATATATATATGTACAGTTAGCTTCGGAAACAATTGGACACTGACACAAGTTTTGTTATTTTGGCTTTTCATCAAAATATATTCAAGTTACAGTTAAATAATGAATATGGGCTTAGAGTGGTGTCTCACAGCAGTAATTTGAAGGTATTCCCATCCAAATTGAAGGAAAGGTTTAGGAATTACAGCTCTTTAATATGTAGCCCAATTCAACCCAATTGAGCATACATTTCACTTGCTGAAGACAAAACGTTAGGCAGAGAGACCCACGAATAAACAACAACTGAAGACAGCTGCAGTAAAGGAGCCTGGGAAAGCATCACAAAGGAGGAAACCCAGCGTTTGGTAATGTCCATGTGTTCCAGACTTCAAGCAGTCATTGCCTGCAAAGGATTCTCGACAAAGTATTTGAAATGAAAATTTTATTTATGATTGTGTTAATTTGCCCAATTACATTTGAGCCACTGAAATAAGGGGACTGCATATGAAAATGGTTGCAATTCTTAAGTGTTTCATACAATATTTAAGTTTTACACCCTTGAATTAAAGCTGAAAATCTGCACTTCAATTGTATCTCGGCTGTTTCATTTCAAATCCATTGTGCAGAGACAAAATTTAAACTGTGTCAGTGTCACAATTTAAATTCCGAAATATTTCACGAGCTGTGTGTGTGTGTTTGTGTGTATATATTTATGCCATTTTATACCACACATATTTATATGTGAGATGGTGAAATGATTGAAAAGTAAGAAACTCATGGTTAGTTTTTTGGTGATTCATCCATTGTACTGAACCTGTCCGTTCCCAGTGGATGCGAGCCCGGTGGACGTCAGACCCGTGCTATGCCTTCTACGGGGTGGATGGCTCCGACTGCTCTTTCCTAATCTACCTAAGCGAGGTGGAGTGGTTCTGCCCCCCGCTGGCCTGGAGGAACCACAGCAGCCCCCCGACCATCCATACGCACACGCACCGGACCACAACCGCCAAGAGACAGGTGAGATACACACACACACACACACACACACACACACACACACACACGGGAAGACATGCACACATAACCATATACACACACCCACTGCCAAGAAACAGGTGGCTAATGGTTTCATGTGTTAGCAGTCACACACCAATTCCCAAATTAAAGGACACAGCCAAGGGACAAATTAATATTTATAGACCAAGTTAACCCCCCCCCCCCCACTTCTCCTCTACTGACATTAGTTTTTCTCAAACGCATTGCCTCAATTCTCAAATGAGAATTATTCTTTACAAGTCAATAATTTCAAATATCAATTATTTTCTTGTTCACATTGGAATTTAATTTCTTACCAAATATCAAGTGTTTTAGCACGTGTACAAAAGTGTAAGTACAATTTTCTACAATAGGCACAATACCTACATGCACATGGCTTGCTAATCGAAACGGATGAGTTGATTTTCAGGGAAATTGTCATACAACTTCTAAATTTTCTTTTGTGTGAGCCATCACATGCAAAATAATCCATTCAATTATCAAAATCTGTCAGACATGCATGTATATTCCATATGTATTTGTAAATGTTTCTTACATATAAAGTCATGTATAGTGAGCAGAAAAATTGTTACGAAATGACATCCGTGAAAACAAATAAACTACCCCAATGAAATATCCTGTGATTGTTGTGGGAATAAAAAATTAATGCAACTCCTCACGGTACCACTGCAAGTTCCCATCTTCTCGGTACCACTGCAAGTTCTCCCTCTTGTTGGTCTGGCAAGAGATTTTCATCAACATCACATCTGATGTTTTCCTTTGCGATGAACCGGGGGGAAAATCTCCTGGCGATTCCTATCTCATTACTACGTCACCTGGGAGGTCATTTGCTAATCCAGCAGATATCACAAACATTTCATTTCATAGATTTAATGACATTTTATATTATCACATTTAATGACACGTTACAATAACGTATTTATGGAATACACAGTACATGCCTGTCTGACAGGTTTTGATCATTGAATGGATTATTTTGCATGTGATGGCTCAAACAATGAAAGAGAGTTTAGAAGTTGTATGAGAATTACACTGAGAATCAACTCATTAGTTTTGATCAGCAAGCCATCTGCATGTAAGTATTGTGCTTATTGTAGAAAATTGTACTT
Source organism: Esox niger (assembly GCA_016801105.1). Classification (NCBI taxonomy): domain Eukaryota; kingdom Metazoa; phylum Chordata; class Actinopteri; order Esociformes; family Esocidae; genus Esox; species Esox niger. Next base: position 6,059 of record JACXGJ010007299.1, on the reverse strand, counting down.
ACACTTTTGCACAACATACAAACAACCCTTTCTAAATGTTCATCATTGGTGACATATTGATGACATCACCTTTTGATGTTGAAATACATATATATTCATAGATACATAAATTTACCAAATGCGTTTTGTCTTGCGACCACCAATATACTCTAATGTACTGTGGCAACCTTGGGAAGGTCACAACTCAGTGCTCTGTTGGAAGTGTTCCTGTTTGGAGCAGTGGTTAGCACGCTTGTCAAACATCATAGGTTCAAGACACGGCCCGTTAAATTGTTTGTATTCTTTAGAGAACGTTCTGTTGTTGCATCGCTGTGAGGGAACATACAAGCAGTTTTTCATCTAACCTGTTTTCACTACTTTAACAATTGTACATCTGTTCATTTGTACACGTTCATTGGGACATACTGTTTTTATTACACTTAAAAAATAAAAGCATTTTACTAATATATGCTGTGGCTAAATAAACATGGGGGGGTAGAATAAAGAAGGGGGAATAATAGGGGGTGAAACAGAAGGGGGGTAACGGGAGGGATTATGAGGTAATGTCTTTACTGGTGGACACTCGTAAAAAGTGAAGGGCAGGAATCATTGCCAGTCACCATCTGGGAGGAGTAGTTGTAACAATGGTGAGGTGTGTGTCACTATATGTCCCATTATCTAGTGGTGGGGTTTCCTGCACTGTAAGGAAGAGTAGGAGAATGGCCCAGGTTGGAGCTGTTGACAGAATTCTAACTGTCCTGGACTGTTGATAGTTCATTTGTGGTTCCTCTTCGTGAAAAGTCCCGACGTAAACCGTCTTTTGAGTGTAGTGTAATTAAAGACTGTTGTCTGGAAGTGGCAACATTTGTAAGAGGGGTAAAGATATCTAGTACCAAGGAATGGGTATTTGGCACAGTGGGCATGCCAGATGCCACAGAATATTTTAAATATGTATTCAATATATCTTCCAAATGAATTGAGAAATATATTTAGTATGTATTTTCTAAAACATTTCCAAATGCAAATGTTGTAAATGCAGGTACTGAGAAATCAATATTGTACAATACTGTAGGACACACACTTCACCTGACTCTGAAACTAATTGCTTTACTGTGTTCATCTTTATCGTGAGCACTGCAAACAAATTCCCTGGTGCTGACACTGTACACAGAGTGAGTGACTGACTGAGCGACTGACTGAGCGACTGACTGAGCGACTGACTGAGATAGAGAATGTCTGGCTGAGTATTCTTGTATACCCTGGTCTTAGTAAGTGTCCTTGTGTGTGTGTTTGTGTTCTCTGTGTTATTTTATTTGGTATTGAATAGCTTATAAATACTTGCCAATTACTCTGGTGGCTCTGTCAACCAGAATATCTAGCCATTTATAGCAGAGGAGGTGTATTTGTGTGTTTGTTTGTTTGCGTCTGTGTGTGTGTGTGTGTGTGTGTGTGTGAGCCAGTCAGCTGTGAAACTCGCACACACAGGGTAGGTTTCTCTGGAGACATAGCTGGCCTGTAGTGGTTTGTCCCCAGACGGACGAGACTTCTCCCACTCCCAGAAGCCCCGGAGGGTCCTATAGCAGGGGGAGACCGGGGTGTCTGTGTGGGCGGTTATCATGTAATGTCTGACGAATGGGCTCTGTCCTATGCCCCCTACCCCACCAGTCCCCCCACGCAGTCCATCCTTCCACCACTTTCTTTCACACTGTCTCTCTTTGTCTTTATATTTCTCTTTCTCTGTCTGCCTTTCCCTGCCTCTTACGCCCCCCTCTGCGTCTCTAAAGTCCAAGGCTTTGAAATAATGAACCCGTCTCCCCCTCTCCCAGGCCGCGTTCCGGACGGACCTGTCGTCTCTGCTGGACCAGGTTGGCACCGGCAAGGAGTCCCTGAGCTTCATGAAGCGACGCATGAGGAGGCTGGCGCCGCAGTGGGGTACGGCCGCGCAACGCCTCCACGCCAAGCTGCGCCAGCGCTGGAGGGAGCAGAAGAAGGTGAAAACGAGATCTTTAATTAATGACGCTGGAGGCAACCGAAGAAGGGAAGATGAGATCTTTATTTAATGACGCGGGGGGGGGGGGGTTGGGGGGTGTTGTATTGACGGAATTCGTTTATCGGGGAGGAGAGCAGAAGGCGGATGGAGGGGATCGGAAATGGCTTGTGACCGTTTCCTCCGTGGCGTCCCCCTGCGTTCAGGAACGCGTTCGCGTGCTGCTCTACTTTGTCACTGTGCCCCCCCCCCCAAAGGTGGAACAATAAAGGGAGTAAAGGAGACAGACTGAGACGATGCGAGTGAAATGGAGCGAAAGAGCTGCAATAACAGGACGCGCTCACCATCCACCCTCTCTCATCCTTCACTTCTCACATCTGTCTCATCGCGTCTCTCTCCTTATAAAATAAGCTAGCAGGCCTAAAATAAGCCTTCCGCACTGCTCTGTGTGCGCGGCCTTGATTGATGGAGCAGTCTCCTGGTTCAAAAGCATGAAATGGATTGGTTATTTCAGATGTGTACTCCCCGCCTTCTGTTATGAAGTTCCAGCTACTGTATGTCTACACCAGATGTTTCAGTTCTTTAACCACCCTCGTCTAGCCAAATAGGTGTCATTTTGACTCTAAAACATTTTTGAGAATATACTACTATAAAAAGAACAATTAGGATGTTTTGGTTGATTAAGGTTTCAGGCTTCATTTGAATGCCCTACCCAAAATATTATTATTACTTCATGTTACTGTAGGTAATGTTGCTAAGTTCTTGTGTGAAACGTTGCTTATTCTGGGAAAGTGTGATATCTGAAAAAAAAGTAACATATGTCTTCGATTTTGCGTTTTTCTTTTTTAAATCCAAACCCATTACCTTCCTCCAGTGTGGTACTTGTAGGAGGGCTGGTTGTTGACCCGGGACAAACGTGTCCTCTTAAAAAGGTTTAATACCCATTCTGTTATTTGAATTAAATCTCCAACACGTTAGTGTGTTGAATGACTGATTTAGGAATGTCAAGGACAAGGGTGGCATGACTTTGAAAATGTCTCAGGTATTTCACCATTTTATTACATTAGTGTTTAAGTGACTTTCTAGGGTTAGCCGTCTCAGTTCTCATGTCCCAGGCAGCTTATCCAAAGTTAATGAAACGATGTTGTGCATGCTGGATACTGCTGGTACGAGATTAGCGTACAGCTCCACGCTGAGGTGCTTTCTAGGGGATAACATCTGATCTTAGATCTGATGTTGAAGGAGATTGCGCTGGTTATGACTGTCAGTCCCTATTTGGCCCAATGAGTTGGGAGTTGCCAGTGGACCTGAGTGGTCGTTCTCTGTGTATTCTTCACCCCGACCAGATGCTTCAGAACCAGGAAATGAAACACTCCCAGCCCAGGAGGAAAGCAACGGGGTGTGAATTAACTGTGACCTAGTTTTCGAATACCTCACTATTTACTGGATCCCTCTTGTTCCTCTACCTCTCTCTCTTTCTCTCTCTCTCACTTAATCTCTACCTCTGTTTATTTCTATCTCTCCATTCATCTCTCCATCCATTCGCTCTTAATCTCTTTGTTTCTGTCTCTTTGTCGCTCTCCATTTCTTTCCCTGAGACTTTCTCTCTCCCTCTCAATCTTTTTCTCTTCATGTCTCTCACTCTTAATACCTCTTTCTCACCACTACTCTGAATCTCTTTCTCTCTTATGTCATTCTCTGTTTCTCTCCATCTCATACCTCATCGTCTCACTCGTTCGGTGACGCCTATCTCTCTTGGCGCTTCTCTCCGGTGCCATGTTTTAACATTCAGACGTGTTCTGGGGATTCAGCTGTGTTTCTCTCATTTGTTTGGTTTGTTTATTGTGTCCCCAGAATATGAGGAACTCCACTGAGTGAAGAGAGGGGAAGAGGTAGAGGACGGTTTGTAAAGAAAGCAAGGGAGAAAGATAGAAAAGCTGTGAAAGAGACCAACAGAGAGAATATACCCATTCGTGAACAATGAACCGAGCTCACAGGAGCTCTGAAGAGAAGGGTCTTTGTCTGTCTGGTTAAATATTTTCTATAATATTTGCTGCACACCCCAAGCTGTTATCTGAAGAGACTTAACAGGGCATTGAATGTATGTCGAGTGAATAGATGAATTGTATATATGGATGACATCAGTGTTGCAGTGGAGGGTGAACCCACGTAAATGCTATTTACGTACCTTTTAATTTGTGAAATAGCTTTTACTATTTTCGTTTGATTAATTATGGTGTACCTACTTATTACTGCATTCTCTGCATTGCTCAGGCGCACAAAGGACGCTCGTTATGTTCACTTCCGCATGCTCAAGTTGCCTAGCATGTGTGCACTGATTAATCTATTCAAAAGAAAACATTGGTCATTTGCGTACACGCTGTACAATGACGATGTAGAACTACCCAAACTTGGCTAGAACCAACAAGCGCTAGCGGCAACAATCGGTCTCACTCACACCTCATTCACACATAAGTGATTTCACGTCAAACGACCAGTTACTCACTGCATTAGCTAGCTAGTAAACTGGCTAGCTACGTGTGAGAGCCTGAAATGTACCCATTTTGGTAAATCCCAAATATAAAGAAATATACTATCTATTTATTTGGTAAAAATACTTATCATGCCATTCAATTATAATTTAAAACATTGCTTCACATAGAGTAAAGAAAGAGAAAGAGCTCAGTAAGGTGCAGAAAAAGAGGAGAGAGGTTAGTTGTTTACTATGGGCAGTTGATATATTCTGTTGATATTAAATGCCTAAATATTTGCCTTTATATTTTTAAGTAAGTGTAGTAAAAAACGTATGGCCTTCTTTCAAAACATTCTTTATAAAGAGTAGTGAGATAGACAAAGAAGAAGCAGACCATGGTAGTGAGATAACACTAGGCCTTCCTTTATAGACTTGCATAAAATGCAGTCAATTTATTCTGTTTTATACTGTTACATTTTCAATTATATTGATGAATGATTTGTGTTATCAAAAGTATCCAGACAAATTCATATTTTTTTCCCCCACATCACTGGATGACATCCTTTAGGGAAAAAAGTTATATTTCTGCTCTGTGAAACCTAGAATGTGTGTGTGTCTGTGTGTCTGTGTGTGTTTTTGATTTGGATTTTCTCAAAACTCCTGGTGTTCTTTGGAGAATAGGCTGACCTACAACCTGCAGCAGGGGGTAGAATACATTCTGCATACTTGATGGGAGGAGTTGGCAGTGCCAGCTTGTGCCACACTAACCCCCTCACACTCAGACATCTGTGCCCTTCAGAGAGGCTGGTTCAGGGGCAACGCGTGGCCACGCAGGGTCATTGGAGCGCCACAGACTCCCTGAAACGCACACACATCAAACCCACCAACTATATCCATTTGCATTCTGCTGTTGTTAGCGTGTTTGTGTTTTTACATTGTGTTAGCAATGAGCACTGGAGACTGTTATACTTCTTCCCTTTTCATTTTAAACTGAGCTAGTTACTTAGTTAGCTAGCTAGATAGTTAGTTAGTTAGTTAGGGGAAAAGGTATTGGTAGTCTTTAGAGGATTCCCAAATGAATTGTCCAGATACAGAGCAAGTCCCTCCCCTTGCTGCTTAAGAGATGACTTCTCCCATTGCTCTCTGCTCCGCTTCATCACTCTGTTTACGCGTTTGAGAGACTTGCAGACTAGCATGGTATGGAAGCAGAATGCAGTCTGTTTGTGTTGGTGTACAGTGGAGGGTTGGTGTACAGTGGAGGGTTGTTGTACAGGGGAGTGTTGGTGTACAGTGGAGGGTTGTTGTACAGGGGAGTGTTGGTGTACAGTGGAGGGTTGGTGTACAGGGGAGTGTTGGTGTACAAGGGAGTGTTGGTGTACAGTGGAGGGTTGGTGTACAGTGGAGGGTTGGTGTACAGGGGAGTGTTGGTGTACAGTGGAGGGTTGGTGTACAGTGGAGGGTTGGTGTACAGGGGAGTGTTGGTGTACAGTGGAGGGTTGGTGTACAGGGGAGTGTTGGTGTACAAGGGAGTGTTGGTGTACAGGGGAGGGTTGGTGTACAGTGGAGGGTTGGTGTACAGTGGAGGGTTGGTGTACAGGGGAGTGTTGGTGTACAGTGGAG
>JACXGJ010007298.1:0-30971 GCA_016801105.1 Esox niger | reverse complement strand
GCTAACCAAAATAAACCACACCACTGTGGTAAAACACTCAACATAAATAGGTTCCCCAATTGGAGGCAATAACGAACACCTGCCTCCAATTGGGGAAACCAAATCACATAGAGGTGGGTAGAGCCATCTCTTTTGGCCATGTCCTGACTATGACCCCAGCCAGCGCAAAGATGGCTAGGGGCATAGCCAGGACATGACAGTCTACCATGATCTGTGGAATGTTTTGCAGGCTCTTGCAATATCTATGGACACAATAGGTACCACAGACATGAGTCAGTGTTTACATTTTCCTTACTCGACCAACTCAACTCCAACTTAGTAAAATACCCACCCATATTATAATCTTTCCATTTCTTTTTAACAAAATGACCATGAGGGTAGCACAATTTTGATGTGTCTGTATATTTGAATATGATTCTATTATTTTTAAAATCTTAGGGAAGAGTGGGACTGGAATGCGTTTTGGTTTAACTACACTGTAAAAACAGCAATGTTCCGTATGTTACATTTTGTGCATCTTGACTGTATCTGCATCATTCTTAGCAATGCAGTTTTCTGGTAGCCACACCCACATTTGTTCAATTGGTTTGTTTTAAATTACTTATAATGTTACAGGTGCAGGTTGGAACCCAAGCGCGGACTAGAAGAGCGAGGGGAAGTAGCAGACAGAGAAATCGTGGTCGGACAGGCAATCGGTACACAGGCTGGCGGAAGAGGTACCGATAGGTAGCAGGCAGAGTAGTCGGAGACTGGCAGAAGGTCGATCTGGTGGGAGTCTGTAGTCACTGCGGATACAGTTGTGCTCAAAAGTTTGCATACCCTTGGAGAATTTATAATAAATGTAAATTTTTTTAAGAAAACATGAGTGTGTTGGTTTTATTTATTATGGGAATCATATTCAACTGTAGGTTATAACAAAATGGCACAATCGTAAAACAAAACATGGCAACATAGAAAAAAATGAAATTATCCCTGTTCAAATGTTTCCATACCTTTAGTTGATAATACTGTGTATGGCCCCCTTTAGCATCAATGACAGCATGCAGTCTTTTGTAATAGTTGTTTATGAGGTCCCACATGTTTGCAGGTGGTATAGCTGCCAATTAGTCTTGGCAAAATGCCTGAACCGCACGTTTGAGATCTCCTTAGCGTGACTCGATATTTTTATGGTCAGAAGACCGTGATGGCCACTCCAGAACCTTCACTTTTTTCTGCTTTAACCACTGGAGGATGAACTTGGCCTTGTGCTAAGGGTCATTGTCGTGCTGGAATGTGTAAGAGCGTCCCATGCGTTTTCGTGCAGAAGAATGCAAATTGTCTGCCAGCATTTTCGGGTAACATGATAACTGCAGTGCACACTACCTAAGAACAGCTTTTAGACATGGTATATTGGCCATATACCACACTCCCTTTTACCACTTTCATGTTAGGTGCATAGCCAATTTTATACTTGACCTCATATTTTACCCAAATAGCCAGGCTATAGTATGATACCTAGTGAAATTATGTAAAGAAAAATGTGTTGGTTGGGAGCCATACTTTTGTGATGAAGCCAACGCATTTCCTAGCAGAGCTCCTAACTTTTAAGGTTGAAACCAATATGCAGTGCCTGCCTGGCAAGATTTGGGACAAGCTATCTGTCAAATTTGGGACAAGCTACACTACAGTACCATTCACAGCCCTGTGTAATATTCAATGTTATTGCAATGCTTTATTTTCTGGAAGTTGATGGATTTTAATTAATATTTTAAAAAAATGTGGTTTGTCTATATTTGTTTTAGTGTTTTTATTATTAAATGTGTTGTGTATGACTGTATGTGGATGACTTTATAGTATGAAAAGCTCCATAAAGACTGCATGTATTTTGTGAATTATAAAATAGTTCATACTTCAGAGTTAGGTTAGCCTCATATGACATAATGGATACATTATGACAAATTAAATTATAAACTTTATGTATCTATTTTATATAACAGATGTCTCACAAAAAAATTTCACAAGAAATGGCAGAAAGTGTCAATACAGGTTACCATTCTGCTGATTTATGCTGTTTTTTATTAAAATATTACAATAAAGTTTTCAGACTAGCACCACATAGTATGTATGCGGTGTAAAATGTGTGTGTGTGTGTATGTGTGTGAGTGTGTGTTTGGGATCACTTGGTTCCAGAAAAAAGCCTCTTCCAATTTCCTAATGTTGAAGGCTATTGTAACTAGGTAGCAATGTTCGGACATGAGCATGTACAAACCTGCAGCCCAGGATGAGTCTGCCTCATGAACATAGACGGCCTTTAGTCGTGGTATAGTGGCAAAATACCATCCTCTCTGGCCTTATTGCTAAAATATAGTATTTAGCAGATGTTTTTCCATAACCACCAACAATTTTGTTTTCATTCAGTATAATGGATGGTCCTGAAAATGAAATCCAAGCATTGCATGAATTAAAACCACTATCTCGGCATTGAACGTACCTTGGAAAGCCTTAATTAATTAAGCAGTGCTTATGTAACCCTTTGTATTGCACAGATTTATGTCATTTTGGAATATTGGTCTATGGCACATTTGACATTGGTATTTTTGTTTTGACATAATATACATTGGTATTTACATAGCTATGTCATGTTTATGAATCCTTTGTAAAGCACAACATATCGTAATAGATGCTTCGCAACACATGTACTCTATGTAGAGACTATGAAAACATTATGACGACATTATGAAGTATTTATGAAATCAACGTCATTTAAAATGGGGCCTTTTGATTTTTTTTCTGTATCATGTTTATACTGCTGATATTGCATTTCAGTCACAGTATTTAGCTTTGTCTCCTTGGAAGATGCCAGCTCCTAAACTTGCTTGTGTTAGCAGGCCCCTTATGGAATTGTAATCATGTCAAAATTCTGTAGACTTGTGTGTCAACTTCTGTGGTCACCTGTTAAGGTCTGTGATGCATCTATAATGAACAACTACATACCTGTTTCTAATCTCCCTTTTATCGCAAAGATCATTGTTGTATTCAATCAGCTCAGTGATTTTGTGACCTCAAGAGGTCTCTTAGACATATTTCCGTCAGGCTTCTGACCTCACCACAGTACTGAAACGGCCCTGATTAAAGTTTTAAATGATATACAGCTGAATACTGATTACAATAAAATAACGGTTCTAGTTTTACAGTGCAGCCTTTAACACTGTAGATCATAGAACACTTATAGATAGGCTGGAAAATTGGGTAGGGCTTTCTGGGACTGTCCTTGATTGGTTCAGATCTTTTCTAGATGGCCGTAGTTACTTTGTCATCATTGGTAATCATGAATCTGATAGGGTGGCTATGACATGCAGTGTTCCACAGGGATCAGTTCTCGGACTGCTTCTGTTCAATCTCTATAAGCTACCTCTGGGCCAAATTCGACAGAACAACAACATTAACTACCACACCTATGCCGATGATATGCAAATATATAAGGCTCTCGAACCGTATGACAACAGCTCAATAGACTCTCTGTGTCACTGTATAGAGCACATAAATACCTTGATGAACCAAAATTGTCGACAATTAAACCAAGATACAACTTTAGTTTAATTGTGTTTGGCAACAAAAATAAAAGAACAAGTGTTAGTAAAGAGCTGGATTCTCAGGCCCTTAAAACCAAGGATCAAGTCCGTAATCTTGGTGTTCTGATAGACTCTGACCTCACATTTAACAGTCATATCAAATCGGTCACCAAAACAGCATTCTACTATCTAAAAAATATATCCAGAATAAAAGCCTGGTGTCACAAAAAGACCAAGAGAAGCTTATCCATGCTTTTATCTCTAGAAGGGTTGACTACAGCAATGGCTTCTTAACTGGATTCCCCAAAAAGACTAAAACAGCTGCAGCTCATTCAGAATGCAACTGCTAGGATGTTAACGAGGACCAAGTGGACAGAGCACATCATTCAGGTTCTTAAATCTTTGCATTGGCTTCCGGTCAGTTACAGAATTGACTTTAAAGTGGTGCTTCTAGTTTATAAATCTCTGAATGGTTTAGGACCCGAATACATTTCTGATATGTTTGAAGAATATAAACTGAGTAGGGCTCTTAGATCCATGAACTCAGGTCAGCTAGTAGAGCCCAGTGTCCAAACTAAACATGGAGAAGCTACGTTTAGCAGTTATGCTGCACACAACTGGAATAAACCACCAGAAGCCTCTGTGTAAATGTATTATCTGCTGATGATGGATCTGTTTTGATTCTATTGCATTATTTCTATTTTCACTGTAAAGCACATTGAATTGCTTCTATGTATGAATTGTGCTATATACAAAAAATAAACTTGCTTGCTTGCTTAGACACTGAAGGTTGTGGCTGGAAGTATAATTTTCAAATATGTAATCACATTTTGCCAACTTGTACATTTAGGTACATACTTCTTAGCTTAATTTTCAAGCTTGTACAATGAAGTGTTAACACATTTTGCTATGTTGCAATCATGTAACATAATAACTGTTTAAATTAATCTAATTAAAGAATTACAGAATTACATCATCCACATTTGTGGCAAGGAATATCCTGCTGCAAGGTTAAAGTGCATGTGTGTTTATCTGTCCACCTGCTCATAAATTTTGTTTACAATATGGAAAGGTTTTATATTTTGAGGTGCGTAATTTTGTAAAAGGACTCTCTCTACAGTACTGACCAATCAGTTTCTTCATCATTGCTACAACTAAACTTTTAGTGGCTTACTCCATTTGCACAGTTTTTTCCCTACTTTGCTTTTTTGTCAGCAAGAAGACATTGATGTTAGGGGTGGCATCTTCCCCAATACAGCTGATGAATGTCTGACCTGAGCTCTACCACCCTTAAGTGCTATTGGTGAACCTTGAGAATAGTGGGACCAAATTAGTTGCTGCAATTAATGTCATTTTGAAAATGTTTCATCTTTAGGCTCCTCCAACGCAGCCATTAACTTTCAACTACACGATGTGCAAATGTTTCACCTCAAAATCTATAGGCATAATAACGGGTTGAAGATCTTCATTTTAACTGCTGAATTGACAGATACAATTTCAGTATTGAACTACTGTGAACTTTTTGTCCCTAAACTCCTAATCACAGTAATTATGTGTAATTACACAATAGGGATCTTAAAATATGTATGCAACACTCAACATTCCCTTTCTCCCCACATGCTATCAATCAGTTTCATAGCTACAGTAGTTAGTGAATGTTAAATAGCTCCTACATTGTCCTGTACAGTTTTTCTGTGACAAAATATATAAACTAGGTTCCACCCTTATTTTCCTGTATTCACCATGCATCTTTGGCAAACTACAAACATCATATTCCACAGTATTCCACCTGGTAAACCATGGTGATAATTTTGTGTCATTTTGAAGATGCTTTGGTGTATCAGGACTTGCAGAACTTGCCACAATTGAAGAAACAAGAATATTATCCTTTTAATTAGAAATATCTAAAGAGAATTAGAGTTTATCCATTTATGAGGTTTAGGATGACCAGAATCAAAACCCACAAGCTAGACTACATGTAGTGATGGAAAAAAGTATTTCATCCCCAGCTGATTTTGTACGTTTGCCCACTGACAAAGAAATGATCAGTCTATCATTTTATTGGTAGGTTTATTTGAACAGTGAGTAACAAAAAAATAAAAACTATGTAAAAATGTTATGAATTGATTTGCTTTTTAATGAGCTTTTGATCCCCTCAATCAGAATGCTCTCTGACACCCATGTGTTTTTTATACAGGTAACAAGCTAAGATTAGGAGCACACTTTTAAAGGGCGTGCTCCCAATCTCAGCTTGTTACCTGTATAAAAGGCACCTGTCAACAGAAGCAGTCAATCAGATTCCAAACTCTCCACCATGGCCAAGACAAAAGAGATGTCCAAGGATGTCAGGGACAACATTGTAGACCTACACAAGGCTGGAATGGGCTACAAGACTTTCGTCAAGCAGCTTGGTAAACAGGTGACAACAGTTGGTGCGATTATTCACAAATGGAAGAAACACTAAAGCGCTGTCAACCATAGTCACAAGAAAACAATTGGTAACACATTACGCAGTGAAGAACTGAAATCCTGCTGTGCCCGCAAGGTCCCCCTTCTCAAGAAAGCACATGTACAGGCCCGTCTGAAGTTTGCCAATGATCATTTGAATGATTCAGAGAAGAATGGGTAAAAGTGTTGTGGTCAGATGAGACCAAATTCAAGCTCTTTGGCATCAAATCAACTCACCGTGTTTGGAGGAGGAGGAATGCTGCCTACCCCTAGAACACCATCCCCACCATCAAACATGGAGGAGGGAACATAAAGCTCTGGGGGTGTTTTTCTGCTAAGGGGACAGGACAACTTCAGCGCATCAAGGGGACGATGGATGTGGCCATGTACCGTCAAAACTTGGGTGAGAACCTCCTTCCCTCAGCCAGGGCATTGATAATGGGTTGTGGATGTGTATTCCACCATGCCAGTGACACAAAACACATGGCCAAGGCAACAGAGTGGCTCAAGAAGAAGCACATTAAGGTCCATGAGTGGCCTAGCCAGTGAGAGAAAGCATGTCTGTTTCGGATAATATAGGTGCATTTTAATTCTAGAGGACACAAGACAGAGTAATGTTGCTTTGCAAATATATGCAACTTTCTTTACGTTCTTAGAAACTGCACAAAGGAATATGGTTGGACATGTGATTCTCATTACCCCATACATACCCCATACATCCTGTCTATACATTCCATGTGTGGAACCAAGAATGTAGGGAGGTTGGAATATACATTGCACTAATAGGGTTGGATATAACAGCCAGATAGTGGAGGGGATGTGTTATAAGTTTTTCTAGTATAAATGTGCTGTTATAGACAAATACATTTGGAGAAGCACAGAGACATCTTTAAAGACCAAGAAGAGAGATGGAAAGAAGGCTCAACATCTAAGACAGACATGTACTATATTTTGTGAATAAACAAGAAGGAACGCTTTTCCCCCTGACCTGGGTCCTTTATTATTCTGCAAAAGAGCCAGAAGCCAACAGTTGGTATCCACGACCTGGATAGGTTGGGTTTTGAGATCCAATTCATCAACATCCATAACAAGAGTAGAAGATTGCTGATGGTGCACACCCATTTGGGAGTTAGTTTCCTCATCCTCTGATATTGTTTGGTGAGTCATAATCTACACCTTTTAAAGAACCAATGGTCAGTTTATATGTTCTGGTAGTCCATGCAATTGAGTGATACGTATCCAAGTAGACTACTGATAGTGTAAAACCTTCCCTGTTGGGATGGGAAGTGCTAACTAGACTGAATAGTAAGTGTGTCACATGTGTTTTAAAAGACCTAATATAGGCCACTCTTATATAAGTGAGAAACCTTCGTTATGCATCTTTAAGTCTTTGCTAGGCAGATAGCAGGTTGACACGTGTGTAGTAATTGTAATAATTATCTTGTACAAGTAAGGTGAAGTAAAGAAAATGACATCTTTAATGGAAAAAACAACATTAGAAAGAAAGGGGACTGCAGCCCCGACTGTTACAATTCACAAAATGACTGAATTGTTAGCTGATGACAAAAAATAACTTAAAATTAGATGAATATCACCAAGAGATATTGAAAAGATAGTTTATGGAATCTTTCTGATATACAGAAAACATGGGAAAAAATTCAGAGAATGTCTGATGGATTCCAAAAACACGCTCTTCGTTGACTGTATTATCAGAGATTACAAAAAGGAATGATGGATTTCTTAAAGATAACAATGAGAAGGCTGTGAAAAAGAGAAAGGAAATGTAAGGGCATTGGCTGAACAGAAGCAGGAGGAACTGAACAAACTGAAGAAAGCGAAAGTGGACACAGTGCCTCCTCCCTCAGTTAAAATAACACCCTCCCCATTGTACCCTCAAGCTGAAATGAAAAAAGGCATAAGGTATCTGGGACCAGACATGGAGTGACCTCCCGGATTGGGAATCTTTAGACCCGGATGACGAGTCTGCTGATATTCTGCTGAAATAAATGTCAGACCTCTGAAGTCCAAGTTACTGAGACCAGACAAAGGGGGAAAGAAAGTTTTAATGAGCTATCATAACCCTGCTGAACCAAAACAACTTGATAAATGGTCTAATCATTTAAAACATCCTTGTGACGCAGGAACGAAGACATGGGGTGCTATTAAACGCTACAAGACCATCTACAATTTGTATGCCATGGATGGAGTGCAACTCCTTGGGTTTGTTTTGACAAACCGTGAATCCATTCTCTTAAGATAAGGTTGTTACTGCATTGGGTGACGCGGGTCAAGATAACAGAAGTGGATGGAAGGCCGTACAGGCATATGTCAAAGACTTGACCAGCGTCACCACAAATTGGGGAGAGATAACCAGATGTGTTCAGAGGCCAAAGGAATCATTCTTCGATTTTGAAGAACGATTTAGGGCTGTTGTGATTAGACACAGTGGTGACACATTAGCTAACACCAGTCTCCAGACCTTAATCCTATAGAAAATCTGTGGAGGGAGCTGAAGGTTTGAGTTACCAAATGTCAGCCTCGAAACCTTAATGACTTGGAGAAGATCTGCAAAGAGGAGTGGGACAAAATCCCTCCTGAGATGTGTGCAAACCTGGTGGCCAACTACAAGAAAAATCTGACCTCTGTGAATCTCATGAAGGGTTTTGCCACCAAGTACTAAGTCATGTTTTTCAGATGGGTTGAAGACATATTTCCCCCTTTAAAATGCAATCCAATTTATAACATTTTTTTCATTATTTTTTTTCATTTTCTAATAGTTTTTCTGTCTCTCACTGATTAAAAAATTCTGTCATTAAAATTAGAGACTGATCATTTGTTTGTCAGTGGGCAAACGTACAAAATCAGCAGGGGAGCTAATATTTTTTCCCACATATGTTGCTGAGTTGAAACAGTCATGCATTGAAGAGTGGGACAATATTCTTCTACAGCATTGAAAAACTGATCAAACCACATGAAGTGTTTGCTTGCAGTCATGGCAGCTACAGTTAGGACAAACAATAATTGAGATTATGGAAACACATTCCACAGGGGGGAGTTGAGTGTTGCATAAGTTGATAATTGTACAAATATTAAGTAATTTTTCTCCGGGACATTTTGTGTATTGTTTGATAATTTGAAAAACTGGTGCAAAATATATAAAATTACATTATTTGGCTTTGTTCAAGAATTTCCATTGTGCAGTGTATTTCATTCATCAGTTAAGGCCACTGATTAATTGAGAACTGTCTTTACCTTGTCAGTCTTAATTAGGAGGTTCCCTCAGCTGGCAAACTGTCAGTTTTTTTTTAAATATAAAATAAATGCAAAATTATTTTATATTGTGCTTCAAAAGTATTTAAAGTAGTTATGTTTATTACTTGGTCACATTTCGTTTGCATGCCATGATTGCCTAAAGTCTGCAAACCATAGACATAAGCATTTTTGCTCTCAATAGGCCAGTTCATATAAGATGGCTGTTGCTTTGTTTTGGTAGAGTTTGCTGTTTTAATTCACTGCCAGTTTAGTAGGGGTACGGTTTTGCCCTCCCTTGGCTTCTTTGAATTAATGGGTGTATTTAGGCTTCTGAATGTCCCTGCAGCTAGACAAATTGGCAGCTTAAAGCAGCACCTTGTCTAATGACAGTGTTGTTGCCTGCAAACAACTAAACAAAGACAGTTTTGCCAAGTCGCCCGGTGGAGATACAATACCAGTCAAAAGTTTGAGAACACCTCCATTTTCCCAGATTTTATAAAAAATTAAGCAGTTCCGGTGTGTAACCTGAAAGTTTGCCAGAGAAGTTCTCCTCTTAAGGAAACCAATTTGTAACCACTCTGAGGTCAAAAACGACAGGGTGGTATCTCCCCTGTAGTTTCTTTCAAAGATACTTGAGAGGGCTGACTCCACCAATATCTCTTCCTACCTCCCTAAGAACAATCTCCCTTAACCGTAACCAGTCAGGATTCAAAACACGCCACTCACCTAAGACTGGTCTCCTCTATGAAACATACTAAGCTAAGTCTCTCTTCTCTTTTATCATCCTCCTTGATCTATCTGCTGCCTTCAACACTGTGAACCTTATCATCCTACTTTCCACCCACTCTGATTTGGACATCTTAGGCTTCTGCTCACTCTTGGAACACTTCCTACCCGGCAGGCCCCTCCTACCAGGTAACATGGGGAGGATGAGTGTTTAGCTTACTATTGGTGTTCCCCAAGGCTTGGTTCTTGGCCCTCTCTTCATCTCTCTGTATACCAAGTCTCTTGTCTCGGTTTTCTCCTCACATGCAGATGACACTCAGATTTTCTTCTCCTCCCCTTCTGACACCTTGGCATGGCATGAAAGCAGACTGCTTCCTGCTTTCATGCCCGTTAGTCGCATAACGCAACATTCCTACTTCCTGCCTTTTGCCAGCCTTCCTGTATTTTATTTTCAAATTTGTACTATTTTTTGTTGTTTTTAAAAGAGGACCTTTTTATGATGGAGGAGTTAAGGTTGTTGGAGGAACGGCTCAAGCGCTTAGAAGATTTAGTCAATCGTGTGCTCCTCCGGTTGGACTGTGGGTCCTGTCTGGTAGGTGAATCAACAAATGCTAATGCTAACATAGCACAACAGGCTTCCCTAAGGCCTAAGATTTCCCTATATTTGACAGATCGCAGTCAAAATTGGTGAACAGATCAGCGCAATTTCAGAGCGAGCATCTGAATGTAACGATACGTGATAGTGAACAATTAATTGACCCTGTAGCAGCTGCTCTAGGCGTTGAGCTAACAATCACTAACGGACAGACACAGATTGGTATGCAAGGGATAAATTTGCATACCAATTCAACAACCTAGATTTTATCTCACTGAAACGTGGCTAACAGATTGTTGCTACCGTTGTTAACGAGACAGTACCTGAAACATGTGGCTATATAAATATATGTCGAAATGGTATGAAAGGAGGAGTGGCTGCCCTATTCAAAGATACATTCCAGTACAAAGGAAATACTAAGTAATTTTATTTATTTACTGATGATTTTGCAGAACTACTCTCTGTTATATCAGTTGATAATAACCTGTCTATTATTACAGGGGATTTTAACATCCACATAGATAATAGTACGGACAATAATGCCAAATATCTTTTTGCACTACTTGAAACTTTTGTTCTCACTCAAAATGTGAAAGATAGTGCACAAACTCGAGGCCACATTCTAGATCTGGTTATCTCGATATTTCATGATTAAAGACTTGGCCTTGACTGATTATTTCTGTCTTTTTTTAATCACTTATTACCCCGAATGTTCCAGAAAACTCTGTTTTTGTTTAGAAAAGGTACATTAAAGAGAGTACCAATGCTCAGTTTATGGAAGCCATAGCTATCTCTCCAACAATAAGTTCTGAGTCAGTGGATGAACAAATTTGGATGTATAAACTTTTATGCCAAAATATTGAATGTCATGGATCATGTTGCAAGGTAAAGAAAACTATGAGCAAATAGAAAACACTATGGAGAACCACCATGATGGTAAGTGCCCTGAAGAGAGAATGTAGGAAAGCGGAATGTATGTGGAGGAAAACTTCAAATTCACTATGACATCTATAAACAAGCCTTGGTAGCTTCAACAATGATTTATGCAGGGCCAGACAGCAACATTTAACGGGAATGATCAACAAGAATATCAACAATACCTGCACTCTATTTGTCATGGTCGACAAGTTTACAAATCCAATTAAGCAGATAGCATCAGAACTCATGTCCACTGTGAAATGTGAAATTTGTGTGTTACTTTAGTGAACATTTTTTTAATATTAGACGAACCATCAGAACTACACTGTTGAACAAGGACAATGTACTTTCATTACAAACACCAAGACATAACTTGGTTATTATGTCCCAATTTAATACAATTGATAAAAAATTCCAAGAAGAGAACAGTTCGACATCTTAAAGCTTCTCCATGTTGTCTCGACACATTGCCATCAGACTTTAAAAAAAAAAAGTGTAACTATAACAATGGACCTACAGCTAATGTTTAATAGTTATCTGCAATCAGGCATTTTTCCAACATTTCTAAAAACAGCTGCCATTAAGCCTCATTTAAAAAAGAGATAACTGGATGCATCTGTAATGAACAACTAAAGACCTGTGTCAAATCTCCCTTATATAACCAAGATTACTGAGAAGGTTAGCTTCAATCAATTCAGCAATTCTGTGACCTCAAATTTCAGTAAGGCTTCTGACCTATGTTTGAAGAATATATACTGAGCAGTGCTCTTAAATCTATGAACACGGGTCAGCTAGTAGAGCCCAGAGTCCAAACATAACATGGAGAAGCTGCGTTTAGCAGTTATGCTGTACCAACGTGGTCTCAGGTCACTACTATTATACGAAAATCCACGGCAAAAGATTTCGTATGATATGTGATGTTACATTAGGTAACATTACAATACGCCACCAAAACGTATGATACATTTCGAAATTCCGAAAACGTAAATTACGTAATTACGTATTACAATGTATAAAATGTTACGAGTGCTGATAAAATGTAAAATAACACCCGAACAACAGACAAACTATGATATTTACAATGATATGTACAAACGCTATGAAAACATAGCTACAAATTTTAGCAATATATTTGCATGTGTTTCAAACTGGCAACATTCAGATCAGAGGGCAGTCCCCCTACACATTGTCCCACACTGGATATGTAGATCGAGGATGAATAACAGCAACAACAAGTTTGCTAGAATATGTCATGAATGCATTGCTATGCTAAAGTTAGGTTTACGTTAGGCATCACAACACAGCATTGGGGTTAAGGTTAGGGTTAAGGTCTGGGTTAGGAGTAAAAATAATATTGCTTTAAACATATTCATGTGAGACCGACACTCCCATCTGTGAGCCGCAAGTTCCTGTCTGGAGCAGTGGGTAGAGCACCCATCTGGGAAGCGGAAGGTCTCTGGTTTGAAGCACAGCATACATAATTATTTTCTTAATTCAGATTCTTTTACTTAACGTAATATATCTTACGAAATTGCCTGGCTAGAATTGATGTAAAATAGTCTGAGTAATCCTTCTGACACCAGGTTGGTTGTACACAACTGGAATAACCTAACAGAAGTTCATTTTTAAATACAGGTTAAAAACACTTTTCATGTGCCTGTGACTGAGTACATAAATGTAACCACACTGTTTAGCCTTATAGCTTCCTTATAGATATTTTCTATGCCATTTTCCATTTTATATCATTACCATACTGTTTTGACGTTTTCATTTGTGTATTTTTTATTATGTTTTTCTTTTTTCTTTCTTTTGTTCTTTGTAAAGCACATTGAATTGTTTCGATGTATGAATTGTGCTATATAAATAAACTTGCTTGCTTGGTGACCACACACACATCTCTGAGTACAACACACATATCCGCTTGGATGTTGGCACACCACTTTAAGCTTAATCTTGACAGAGCGTTCAAATTTTTCCCATGTCACCCCGTTACTTCTCACACTACACTGGCTTCCAGTTGAAGCTTCAATCTGCTACATGGCTGTGGTCCTTGCCTACCGAGGCAAGAACTCTAACACGAGGAGCTTCCCCTATCTTTCTTCAGTCAGTGCTCAAACCCTACATCCCTACACGTGCTCTTAGTTCAGCCACTCAGTACTTTTCCGCCCCGTTGGGGCAGTTCCCAATCCAGTCAAAACTCTTCTCTGTATCGACACCTCGGTAGTGGAACCAGCTGTCTTTTAAGGCTACGATATCCTTTACCTACCTATCAAGGACAGCCTCTACTGATCTACTTATCTAGGACAGCCTCTACCTATCTATCTACAATGCCTTGCAAAAGTATTCCTTGTAAAAGCTTTTAAACTATTTTGTTGCATTACAGCGTTTAGTTCAATGTTTTTTAATCTGAATTGCATGTGAAATATCAGATCACAAATGTCTAAGTTGCACCACTAACCAAACACTGCCATGAAGACCAAGGAACTCTCTTTGAGACTGAGTTAGATGATATCAAGTCTGTAAGACAGAGTATCGAGTCTGTAACATCATGAACAATGCATTATCAAATGGTGCAATAAATAATTGAATTACTCTCTCCCTTGATGACAGGGTATCGATCATTATTTTAACCACTATATGAAATGGCTGATTACTTGCAGAAGGAACTGGATTTCGACCCATTTTAGATAAATTCCAAATAGGCAATGAATTAATGTAATTAATTTAATTAATAAATTACAATTACAGTACTCAAGATAAAAGTTATTCAGAGATTCAAGGTGTTTGCGGCAGAAGGATGATAAATGCAAGGGAGAGCTTCCCCAAACTCTGCTCTGGTTAATAACCCTAAACTAATAGACCCCCTTATCATCTAGGGACACTTTCCATTCTATGCTTTCTGACACCATACTGTAAAACAGACTTATCTACTCATAGGTTCAGCATAGGGTGATTAAAGCATGACTCTAGGTTCTGGTACAGGTTAATCTTAGTTCTGTCCAAATAATCTTGTTTCAGAAATGGGCTGGCTTTTTAAAAAGTTTTTTAGCAATGTCATATCTGGCCTAATGTGGCTAGAATGTACGAAACTGTTGATTTGGCCACTTTTAATGTATCTCACTAATGGATTTTTCACTGGATGGCCAGTTTCACGTGTATTGAGATCATTTGACTGCATGTTTGGGGTCACAACAATAGCTTCCAAATACAAATGCCACACCTGGAATCAACTCCAGACCTGTTACCTGTTAAATTATGAAGATATAATGAAGGAATTTCCCTCACTTCCAATTATTTCTGGACTAACTCTGTCTGTCTGTCTAATATCTATCTATGACAGCCCCTATCTTAAAAATCATCAGAAAATTCACCTTTTCACAGAGCACTTCAAATATTTCTGCTGCCACCAATTTTCTGTTGTCTTTTCATAACTTTTTATGTTCATTATTTTTATGGTCTTCTTTCCACTGACCTTTGCCAATAAATCATTCCTTTATTAGAATGCATGCATTACTAAACTGTGTGGTTGCTTCACATAGTTCTAAAATGTATGCACTCGCTCTGAATAACAGTGTCTGCAAAATGACTAATGTAAAAATAATTAAAAAATTTATTATTTATACTTGTTAGTACAGAATTTGATGGGCTATATTTCAAATAATATCTGGTGTATTTTCCCATTTAAAAAGCTTAAACTATCTTTATCAATGTTTTCAATTAACATACAGTAACTGTTTGTTTTAACATTTATACAACTTTGAAAACCAGTGCTAGATTAATTGTGTCTGTGCTTGACTGCCATCTCTTGTCACATTTGGATTTTGTTTTGAACGTAGGCACTGCTTCTTCGAGGAATTAATCCAAGGAACAATAAAAATAAACCCCAGGCTGGAAAAGTCAAATGTGCTGTATCTTTGACTGACTTATTTTCAACCAAATCCCACGTGCCATTTGCATCACTGAAATATTTCTGTGTAATATGAACTACATTTAAGTTATGCATGTATTCTGTCAGGTGTCATTACATGGGTTTTATTATACCATATATATAGTATATTGTATACCGGCATGTTGGAGTCACATTATGAGTCTTCTGAGTCACATCATGAGTTGCCATGATGAAATTCACGCAAGTTGGAACCGCCTTTTGGTTCCAATTGTTTACTTAGATTTTTGGTGTGAATTTCAATCCAGCCTTCAATTGTTGTTGATTTTTGTTTCCACTGACCAAAGACACATAATTTTGTTCTCAACGAATTGCACAATGTATTGTAAAAATGTTGATCATTGATATTATTCATCGAGACCCAATGTGTTATTTCAGTATTCCCTTAATATTTTTGGTTCACATGTTTTTCATGAAATATAACAAAATGAATAGGAAGTATATATCAGGTGTATTGCTTGTTTAATCAGCACAACATATTTCAGTTGTGCAAACATAAATGCAGACATTTTTTATGATCAATTAGCCTTATAATATTATATAGTTGGATTAGCAAATACAATGTGCAGTTGGAACGCAATAGCAGCTGATAATGGGTGCCTGTACGCCTATGCACTGTGTATTCTATGGAAAATCTCCTGTTTCCAGCTACAATAGTCATTGACAACATTAACAATGTCTACAATGTCATTTAATGGACAAACATTTGCTTTTCTTTCCAAAACAAGGAAAAAACAAAGGCAGTGTATTTTGAATGGTAGTGAATATAATGTTAAGAGTATTTATCTGGAACCTGCCCCCGGCATAGATGTCTTAGTTCTAATAGTCATTAATGTAGACTAGACAAGTAATGTTACTTTGCATATTTCATGACTTGCATATACAGCTCTGGAAATATACAGCTCCTTCCTTTCCAAAAAAGGTTTTGAGTGAGGAACAGAAGAGTTAAAATTAAGAGACCACTGCAAAATTTAACACTTCTGTTCTTCACTCAAACCTCTTCTTTTCTACTTTTTTGGAAAGGAAAGAAAAAGGTACAGATGTCTCTTAATCTTTTCCAGAGCTGTATTTTATTAAAAAAACTAATATTTAGTTGTGTTCCTACTCTTCTGTCAACCTAGTAGTGTAGCTGATAGAAATCCCTGTTATATATTCACATTATTCCACAAGTCCCATTGAAATGACATCAACTCCGTCTTTAGAACAGTATGGCCTGGAATTAATAAGTATCTACTTTTTACATCAAGCTTTCTGACATTTAAGGGGGAGAAGCTTAACAAGTCAACCCAGTTATGTGAATTTACATAGTAAATCATAAAAATTTTACATTTTAAGATACTTGTTTGAAACTACAAGAACATGTCATATTATCACCAATAATATTAGAATTGAATTAAAAACCCTGGTAGAGCCTATTAACAAGTCAAATGCATGCACCACGTTGGAAAAAACGGATTATTCTGCGAGCTTGCAAAGCCATGATTTGGTACCTGTTTTTTTTACATCAGTTTAATCCCTGCTTTCCAGCCAAATACCGAGCATCACTTGGAAATTCAAAGAGATATGGGCAAAACTTGTTGGCTAAAAGAAAAGACTAAGCCAGTCTGGGTAAATCATGGGCATGAAGGATTTTTATTTTCTTGAATTTAAAAATGACAGTCAGCTAATTGAACATCTAAATAAATTACCCAAATAACTGTTGCATTTCATAGTCAATATTTTTGTCTTATTCTTTAATATATTTTATTCAATTAGTTTTAAATATTAATTGTGTCAATTACCTGTAATAAAAGACATCCTGAGGTGACACAATATATATATTCAACACATTTAAGGATACCTTCTGTCCAACAAAATACCTAAAAGCCTAACAATTACATAAAAGAGTACGATCATCTGTTTCATAGAATGTCATAAATAATGAATATGATGCTATTTTGATCAAGTCTGAGATTTTGGGAAATGGCCAAAGACACCTCTGAAAATATTTGATCTAGGGTCTTGCTGGGGTTCATGGATGGATGAATTGAGTAATTTTACTCTCACGATTGAGTAATATGGCTTAAGATCGATTATAATATACCAAGACCATGACATCTCAGAATAGTTTAATTGAGGTCACATTTTAAGATAAAATGTAACAAAATCACTAGTTGTGAGATTTGCACCTCGGTTTCTTTGTGTTTATTTGTCAGTTGATTGAACACGAGTTATTGTTATAGCCTAGACAGTCTTTATATTGCAAGCTCAACATTTTTCTCTGGAAGTACATGACCCGATTGATACAAAACATCTATCTTTATTCACTGAATTGACAGTTTTAAATTGCCGGTTTATTGTAAATTATATGTCAGGCTCGGACAGTAGAGACTTGGTGGGGGGGCAGCAGACGTGTATCTGGGGGTGGGGTAGCGGCTGCATAAGCAATGGTCTTGATTGTGAACATGAATCATTACATCTCAAGGAGTCTATGTCTGCATGTTTGTTTCTATGTATTTACACATGCTTGGTTGTGTGTGCTCTTGCAGGTAAGTGTTTTTGTTTGGAGGGAGACATTAAAAGCGGGGGCCAATGGACTGTAATCTTAATGCCCCATTTATGCTTGAGCTCTGACCTCCTGCTGGTCAAATAGATTGCTTGTTCACTGTCTGCCATGCTGTTCTGATGAGTCATGTCAGGCTTCAAGCAAAAAGAGGCAAGAGGCTGCATGATGGTTTACTCTTCAGACGCAGATGATGTAAATGATTTCATCTTGTAACAGGGACAAGTATGGGGACAGTGCCAGGATAAAGCAGAGCTTTTGACTGAGCTGAGCAGAAACAGCCCTCCTGAAGGGGTGGGACAGAATAGAGACCAGAGACAGCAGAGTAAAGAGCTTGGCTAGGGATGTAAGGTTTGAGTAATGCCTGCAGATAGGGAAGGGCATATCCAAACATGCTTTAGGTGGTGCTTGCTGAGTAACAGATTATTTCTTGCCATCCTCAAATACAAGCCAGTTTTAAGCAGAGCTCCTAATTTGTTTGACTTGTATGCCATAACTCCACTTCCTGCCACTGACCTGTGTAGCTTGTTCTAAGTAATTGTTGGCCTCTGTGGCTTGTCTCACGTCTCCTTTTTTGAGTGTTTTGAGGAACAGCCTTTTCTTGGCAGTGCTTGTGTGGTGTGATGCAGCTTCCACTTCATGATTATTAATCCAACTGAGATATCAAAAATTTGACAGATCCTTTAATGGTTCACAGTTGGAAATTGAATACTGATGCAAGCAACATTTTTCAAGATTACATTTTTCTTATGAATAATTCTCAATGAAAAAACACATTTCACCATAATTTTCAGTTGAGTTATAAAAACGAAATGTCAGTGTACCATTTGTAATTCAATACCCCAGTGCAGTGAAGGGAGCATTGTCTTTCAGATTGGGACTTTGAATGTGTGTCCTGTCTCTGTAGTCACTAAAGATACCATGACAATTAGGGAGTGCAAGTGCTAAGAATGGATTCTTACATTTCCAATCCTGCCCTCATATAATCATGGCCATCTATTGATTCTGATCTGCAACTGATTATTATTCCCACTTCCTTCCCACTGTCACGATGCAGGGATTAACGGACCAGGCACAGGCAGGGGTAGCAGTCGGTGCACTCTTTATTTAACAAACACAAAACAACAGAACAGAAAAACACAGAGCACTTGATGATAAAGGGCATAAAGTAAATAGTAACCGCAAACAGAACTCACCACACGCATCAGGACACACAGTAACATGGAACAATGACTGACAAATGAGGGGAGCAGAGGAGAAACATTTAAACACATACTAATGACCTAATTGGGACCTGGTGTGAGAGACAATTGGGGACAAGACAAATGAAGGAGACCGGGATGAGTTCATGGCAGTTGGAAAGCTGGGAAAAGCAGGAGATGGCTGAGCTGGCCGTCACCTCACCGCCACACCCACTGTCAAAAATAATAACTAATACATTACTACAGGTACTAAAATACATGCAATCAATAATGTGTGTAAGTTGCTCTGGATAAGAACAACAATTCAATGACAAATATTCATAACTGAAAGGATTATCAGAACAATGACAACTTGCACTGCCCCATAATTCTAGCTGAAGTATCACCAGTCAGCTAGCACCAAGTAATACGCAGTCAGCAGTTCAAGTAAATGATGTGTGAATCAGGAACGATTCGTTATTTTTGAAGAAATGCTTTCAGGGAACTGTTTGCACTGAATCCCTGCTCTAAAAGATTTATTCAATTGAATCACTTTTGCGCAAGAGAAAATCACACAGACTGAGGCTGCAGGTGAAGTCAGAATAAAAAATGTAATCAGATGTCACAATGCACTGAATAACTATGACTAAAATGATCCTGGAAGCAAATGTGAATGCCTCCCCTCATTTTTAAACACATTTCAGTTTTAATTGTCAAAGAATTTCAGATAGGTTACATTTATAATGAAACATTTAGCACACATATAATACTTACCACGAAAATATTTTACAAATATGTCCATCTAAGCATACCTCAAGGGATGCAAAAAAAAATACATTCATATTTAACTTATCAGATTCTAATAATGCTAGGCCTACTTCAGCTCCAGCCACCACTACAGCCGCCATCACATCCACAACCCCAACTATTTCTAAAACAAGTGGTGTTATAGTGGTAAGACCTAGAGTGCTTAAGGCTAAGCAGCAAACAAGAGTTAGTTATGGCATCCAACAAGACAAAAAATCTGGATGGAGAACTTGATAGCAACAGATTCAAAATGATAGCAACAGATTCAGCCATTATCAGTTAGTCACACATTTGATCCTTCTTACATCTTTCTAGATAGAACTCATGCACACCTGTTCCCAGAGGACTTCAGAGGATGGGAACATCATGGCAGATAGCAGCTTCATTGCAGAGGCCTGTCGGTTGAATTACAGTCTTCAGGAAGGTGAGAATGTTTGGTCCTCTGATAACAAACCCATTGCTGATGGAGGCTACACTCATAGACCCTTGATTCAAAAAGCAGGGCTTTGTTAATGAGAGCTGGTGACACTGCAAAAAGCATAATTGTAGCATAACTGGACCTCCCAGTGTCAGCCCTAAGGTTTTACGCTGCTTGGGGGAGTAGGGTCGGTTCTCCTTCTCCACTGGGAATCTAAGGAATGTGCTCTCTGAATGTTCATTGTCTCCTGCTCGATTTAAACTTGGGTGGACTTGAGGTCTTGGCTCACACCTCCATTGCAGATCCAGACGATACCTGATGATTCCTGCTGCCACTCAGCTGACCATTCTCCCCGGGTTGTCCCTGTCTTTGTCCACCTGGTCATGCTTCTGACCTGGATTTGGTTATATAGACTCTGGACAAAGCCCCTATGCATTTATTAATAATTTAAACTTTTAGTACTCTTAAAATGCTTACCTGGTGCAGCCAGAAGTGAACTGGTCACCCCTCCGAGCCTGAGTTTCTTCTTTAATTTCAATCCCTTTCAGGGAGTTTTTCCTAGCAACTGTGCTTTGAGAGGAAGTAGGCTTGAAAAACTAAACACAACACAGATGTGATGACTAACTCTGAGCAGAGGACAATAGATAGGACA
This sequence comes from Esox niger, assembly GCA_016801105.1. Taxonomy (NCBI): domain Eukaryota; kingdom Metazoa; phylum Chordata; class Actinopteri; order Esociformes; family Esocidae; genus Esox; species Esox niger. The sequence continues at coordinate 9,935 of JACXGJ010007298.1, read as the reverse complement.
TGTTGCCTGATACTGATGGGCTCCACAAATTCTGTCTATATCTCTAGGAGTTGCACATGTGACTGTCATAGACTCTTTGGATAGGACTATTGACCATTGGAACATACCATACCATTTTTCTTATTGGAGAGTTTTTGACTGTGTAATGGTTGGTTGTGACCATTGACCGCCTCCCATGTGTCTGTCTCCCAAGATTGTGTTCATTCTGTATTCATATGAGAGAGAAAAAGGAAAGAACTATGGAAAGTTTACGTCGTTGTCTCATGCTGAATAAAGATGTCTCTCCCCTGACTTCTGGTTGCATACATTTTGTTTATTGATATAAAATGGACGGACAATGACAGCTTCAAACACTGTTTTTGCTTGCTCCTTGGGGTTTCAGGCTAGGTGTTTTATAAAAGCATTTTGTGACAACTGCTGAGGTGAAAAGGGCTTCATAAAAATAGGATAGATTGATGTTTTCTGCTGACCACTTTGTTGTGAAATTTGTGGAATTTTATTATTTTTATTGTTCAGTCATGGACATGTGAAAATATATTTTTTTATCTGGTGGGCCACCCATGTCCATGTTTAGTAGATATGACTTTCTCCACTTTCTAAGGTAAATACAGACTACTGATAGTATGAGGCATTAAGGCTGCACAGGTAGTCCAGCCCTTCCAGGATGGCACATCCATACGTGCCGTCGCCAGATGGTTTGCTGTGTCTCCCGGTACAATCTCTTGAGCATGGTGGAGATACCAGAATACCAGGCCGTTAAACGAGGAGAGATGGACAGGGCCATAGATGCGTATCAACCTAGCAGCAAGACCGGTTTCTGATTCTCTGTGGAAGGAGGATCAGGAGGAACATTGCCAGAGCCCTACAAAATCACCTCCAACAAGCTATTGGTGTGCAACTGTCAGAAACAGACTCCATGAGGGCCCAACATCCTCTCATGGGACTTGTGCTCACAGCCCAGCACCGTGCAGCTTAACTGACATTTGCCAGAGAACGCCAGAATTGGCAGGTCTACCATTGGCGCCCCGTTCTCTTCACAGATAAGAGCAGGTTCACGCTGAGCACGTGACAGATGTCAAATATTCTGCTGAACGTTATGCGCAGTGAACGTTATGCTGCCTGCAACATCATCCAGCATGACCAGTTTGGTAGTGGGTCAAGTGATGGTCTAGGGAGGCATATCCTGATTGTCGCACAGACCTCCACATGCTTGCCAGAGGCACCCTGACTGCTGTTAGATACTGGAATGATATGTCAAAACCATAGCCAGCCTGTAATTTCAATTGTTTTCTTTGATTTTTGGTGTTTGAATCCAGCCTTCAGTTAGTTGGTAATTTCGATTTCTATTGACCGTTGTTACGTCATTTTGTTCTGAATGAATTACAGAATGTACAGTAAAGATTCTGATCTTTAATATAGTTTGTTCATCGAGACCTGGTGTGTGATTTATCTGTTCCCTTAATTGTTTTGAACAGTGTGTATGCTTCCATAAGTGATATTTCCTAGTTTTGATGTCTTAACAATTACTCAACAATGGGAAAAATAGTAAAAGTAAATTAAGAAATAAATGAGTAAGTGTGTCCAAACTTTTGACTAGTACTGTGCAATATATCTACAGAGAAATGTTGATCTTATTTGAAAGTGAGCTCTGTGTAGCGCAACAAAAAATGTCTGAAGCTTTGAAGCACTGGCTGGTATAGTTTGCACTCAACCAACTGCTTTTGTTGCTTGGGAAATACAATGTTGAACTGGAGATTTCCTAGGAGAAAAGAGAAGAAAGTAAGTCAATACTATCATGTCATTGTTTAGCTGACAACTACTAATGTGTTGACTCAAACTCCAGCTGACAGCTGAAAGATCTTGGCCATGTGAAAATAGGTAGGTGGAGTGGAAAGCTGTTCTCTATTCAGGTGCATGTGTCCCCTGTGTGAAGTATAGGTGGTGTGGTATGTGAACTGTGTGGGGTAATGGACATTTTAGGTGTAGACAGTGAGTAACAGGTGTATGGCAGGTGTTAATTGGACACCCACCTCTTACACTGACTGGCCAAAGTATCTGATGGGGAATGATTCAGGGCATGAGCAGAGGTGTGACTATGTTCACAGCTAGCATGAGTCAATGAAGTTTACAGCCAGTAGGTGACGATGAGGGCATCACAGAAAAGGCTGCCTTAAGGAGGAACTAAGGACATCAACAAGAGAGAGTGTTGTTTGTCCATAAATAAGCTATGGAAAAACCAAAAGGTGTTTTTGGAAAATACAATATCCTTTAAACCATGTGAATGGAAAAAAACGGCACGTTTTTGCAGATATTACCTGGGGGTTCTAGGGGATGATTTCAACGTCAGTGCACAGGTCCCATCTCCTTGTTTGAGCACATGCATCGTTTGTCTAACGGTGACATGAATAAGTTAAGGAAAAGAGGAGTTTTTGAAAAAATACAACCTCCTTTTTTTCCATGTGAATGGGCTACTAAAACGGCGTCTTTGCGGATATCTCCCGCAAAGACATGCATCATAAGTCTATAGGTGACATAAATAAGGTATCAAAAATCTAATGAGGAATTTTGGGAAAAATACAACTTCAGTTTCTCGTGAGTACGATATTATCATATGTGTTTTATTAACATAATATGATCACGGTTATTGTCAATAACGGTATATAGCGACACCTCTATCGGTGGCACATGCATAAATGTTACAGCATGAGTCTGCCTGTCTTTTTGTGCATCACTTCCTGTATATTTACACAACCATCTGTTTCCTGTAATTTTCAGAAGAATGTAGATGGCTTACAGAACAGCCAATGGGTGTTCGAGCTTTGCGTTGTGTTTCTATAGTGCTCTACATAATGTTTAAACACAAATATCATACACATTATCACATTATTTTCACTTTTCCACACAACCATAGTGCACAACTGCTGACAAAAAAGTAATATATGTGACTAGAATTTTTTATCATCAGCTTCAGGGGTGGCTTTTGGTCATATGCAATTCTCATTATGATCCGTAACAAAGCTGTATCCTTGCAATTATTGGCTCAAATTTGATGTGGAGCCAATAACTGTGGATTTGATGCTTCTGTGTGTAATTCAGCATAGCACTTTGAAAAACCTCCAGCTGACCTTTTTTTTTTACACATTCACAATTTAGACTATTCCCATTCACTACTGTTCAAAAGTTTTGGGTCATTTAGAAATGTCGTTGTTTTTGAAGAAAATCAAATTCATTTTGTCATCAAATTGATCAGAAATAAAGTGTAGACATTGTTATTGTTGGAAATATCTGTTGTAGCTTGAAGCTGATTTTCAATGAAATATCTACATAGGCGGAGATTGGCCTATTATCAGCACCCATCAGTCCTGCGTTCAAATGAATTGTTGTTTGCTAATCCAAGTATATCATTTTAAAAGGCTATTTGTAAATCCTTCTGTGATTATGTTAGCACCTCTGAAAACTGTTGTGCTGATTAAAGAAGCAATAAAACAGGCTTTCTTTATTCTGGTTCAGTATCTCCAGCATCAATGTTTTGTGGGTTCGATTAATGGCCAAAAACAAAGAACATTCTTATAAAAACCGTCAGTCTATTGCTGTTCTGAGAAATGAAGGCTATTCTATGCAAGAAATTGTAGAGAAACTGAAGATCTCGTACAGGGATTTATAGTACTCCCTTCACAGAATAACTCAAACTGGCACTAACCAGAATAGAAAGTGTTGGAGGCCCCAGTGGACAACTGAGCAAGTGGACAAATACATTATAGCATCTAGTTTGAGGAACAGACACCTCACAGGTCCTCAACTGGCAGCTTCATTAAATAGTACACAAAAACGGCAGTCTCAACGTCAACAGTGAAAAACTGACTCCAGGATGCTGGCCTTCTAGGCTGAGTTCTTCTTTCATTTTGTGGGCCAGTCTGAGATATATGGCTTTTTCTTTGCAACTCTGTGTATATTGAACGGGAGAACACTTGCAAGTGTGTTTTAACTAAACCATTTGACCAAGCTTGTTTTTTTCACCCCCAAAACAATGTCCGACAGGACTTGGAACGTATAAGCCTTTATCAAACTTTATTTCCTTCTCTGATCTGCAGCATAGTCCTGGATTAGACAGGTCTTTCATCTGTGTTTTATGTCCATCTGTACAGTTCACGTAAATGGTAAAGAAGTGATTTCCAGACTTTTCTCAGTTTGTACAGTTGTACAAAATGTGTCAGATTAAGGACAAGCAGGTACAAATTTCTGCTTCTGAGGAACCAGTGTTGGGCTAAGGTTGCATATTAGAGTTCAGTGCCATCAACTAAAATTAATCAAGAGACTCCGTATTCATGAGTCGATTTGCATGATGCAACCACTGATATGTCTGGTTATTACCAAAATGGACATTCTCATTACTGTGACGGTGAGGTGACGAACTGCTCCGCCATATCCCGCATTCTCCATCTTACCAACACACATGAACTCATCCCAGTCCCATTCATTTGTCTTGTCAATCCTTGTTCACACCAGGTTCCAATCAATCCATTAGTATGTGTTTGAATGTTTCTCCTCTGCTCCCCTCAGTGGTTAGTCATTGTTCCATGTCATCTGATGTATGTGTTGTTTCCCTGTGTTCATTTCCATTTAGTAGTTTTGCCTCTGTACTCTGTGTTTTCTGTTCTGTTGTTTTGTTTAATTAAAGAGTACAGACTACTGCCCCTGCCTGCTCCTGGTATGTCCTCTCCACCACTATACACCAAGCTTTGTGACAATTTCATATATGGCCTGTTTTTAAGCACTAGTGCAGTTTTATTTCCCCAGACCAGACCACCTGCTTACTAAAGTGTCAGATTCAGACAGTTGTTAGCAGGCTACAAACTTATTAGCCAAAGATAAAATGCACTTTAAAAATGTGTTTAAAGGGGGTTGGCTTAATTTTAGTACAGGAAAGCTGCAAGCAGTCATTATCAATACAAAGGAGTTATTTAATCTGTATTAAAGTTTTTCCGCTTCCCCCTGTCCTTTAAAACATGCACATGCAAACCCTACATGGTTTGTAATTCATTGAATCCTGGGATGAACAAGCTTATTCTGTTTTTAGTTGGCCAAAACGGTGTATTATTTATTAAACTGAACTAAGTTTATATTGTCTACAATAGCTACACGCTGATCCTGATGGCTTGTGAATTCCAATGCTAATAATGTTTTTCATCTCATACTGTTCCAGACTGGTATCTACATGGCCGTAGCTAACGCGGGGAACAGTGGGTATGATTCACGGGGTCCACAGCTTGGCAGGGCAAACCAATCGTAATAATGTCAATGTTATCTATAAGTAAAGTAAATCTGGGTGCCCAAGATTCCTAGCCACGGCCCTTGTTATGTTACAAAGGAGATCAAAAGGGACACACCCAAGGAAATGAGCATAATAAAGTGTGATAGGTAAGTGAGGTACTCACCCTTCATACAATGCCATGATTTAGACTTGTTGTTGGATTTCCTGGTATCGCTCTAATTTTCATTCTCATTGAAGGAGATCTTTGGGTGAAGTGAATGTTTGGGCTGCCTGGTGACATTAAGGCTCTGTAGAAAACCCCAGCCTTGCTGGTGAGTACAGGCAGAGAACAAGGCGATACACCTGTCTTCACTAATTTAGCTTGTTTCCCGGCCCTGAAAACCAGGCCGGACTGGGTAGGAGGTTGGCTAAAGAAGCCAGTACTTAAGTCTTATCAAAAGCTCACTGTGACACAAGGAGTGATGGCAAGTGTAGAAAGGAGAGTTTTATCACCTGGAGAATACGGACTATAAACCTCTTCAAACAAGCTCTTATCATTGCTGGTGCCATAATAAATGTCCGTGATTTTGTGAGCTGTTATGCACATAAAAGGCTAGTTTTGCAGACACAGATTACGCCAAGTCTAGGACATTTTTTTGGCCTGGACTATGCTTAATCTGTCTACAAAACCAGCCTTTAGTGCAATGGGGACTGTTTCATAGAACCAGATTAAGCCTAGACTAGGGCAAAAAAATAAGCTCAGTTGAGTTTTCTATTGAACATGATTTTTAGTCATAGACAATGCTTAATCCCTGTCTTGCGAAACCGGCCTATGAAGTTTCAGCTTTCAGTTTATGTATGCTATGCTCTGAATTCAGGACTTTAGTTTCAGTCATTTGTACGTAAGATGAATATGAAACCTTTGCCTACCTAGACTGATTTCTGTATAATACAAGAGACTTTATATAAGAAATAACAGACTCTGATTGGTCAATCAGATACATTTTATAAATCCCTTTTATACATACCTGGATATTCCTTGCCTCTATGAAATGACTGACAGTGAACTTTCACACCCTTTTGCATGGAATACTCAGTTCTCCTCTCAAACCTCTGACTGCATCCACAGCCAGTCGGCTTGATGCCTCGGAAAACTATGGTAAAACCCAGATGACAGATAAATGTACAGATTTAGTTTTGCATGTACACCAAAAACATTTATCTTTATATTGTCTAAGTTCATTATTCAAAAATGTAAAATTAAAATTGAAACCTGCACCAGGTCAGAGACAATGATTTATTTGGTTTGGTCATCCATAAAATCTGTATGTCAGAGCAGCCAGGAGGATCTAAACGGCCAACTACACAGATGTGATTTGCTCTGCCATCCACCTTGTACTTGGGTACTGTTGACATGATTTGTTTTAGTCAAAATTTGTATTCTTTATCGACAGCTGGAATGAGATATGATCTCTGCACAGTGCTGTAGTACGCTGTATTCTTTGTTATTTGATGGTAAATTAGGTTGGCCCAGACTGCAATACCACTATATTTACCACTGGTGAAGAGTATTGCTGATGCGAATAAGAGCTCTCACACACACTGATGCATGATGCCCATTTCCCAATTAATCAACAGCTGGCTGCCAGCTGAAGTGATCCTCTTGTTTATGATGACCGGTTCACACTGCTCACTTAATTTGAAGTCTACCACTCATCCGTCTGAAGAGCCTCACAACCAGAGGTTAGACCGGAACTGCAAAATATGCCACTTAAACTCAAAAGCGCAAAGCTGTAATCCAATGGGTTAACTGGTTCATAACTGGGACAACTGGTGACCAACTCATTTCAGTTTTGCAGATGCTGTTGATTGCAGAACTGGTTCAGATTGATTGCAGAACTCTTTATTCCTGTTAACAAAATATTGTCAGTACAGATAAGCGTTTTCCGAATGCACGTTCATTTGTACTGGTAGTCCCGTGCTTAATTATTATTATTTTTCTTCATATAAACCTCTATAACATTGTGTGCTACACATTGCAACTGTGCCATGAGTACAGTTAAAAAATCTCAGAAAATATTTCATGCTCTTTGTAATAACTTCAAATAATAGTAATTGTATTACCGAAATCCTATTTTGTACTATCTAATCTTATACACTCTTTTGGAAAGTAAGTTTTATATTTTTCTTGGAGATCAGGTCCTGAAAGTGTCCAATAACATCACCAAAATATAAGTAATACATATTTCAGTTCTATGCATATGCAAATAGAGTCCAAACGTAGGAAGCTAAGACACACCAAATTCACACATGCACCTGCTGATAGACACCAGCATCTGTTGGGATGAACACTTTTGCTAATCACGCTCCTGTGAAAGATTCTGCATGTTTTACATTGAGGAAACAATGCATATGACAGAGCTACTTCCCAATCTGACATTTAGCCCGACAGCACTTGGCAATATGTTCTGGCTCAAGGGGACCTGCAGTAAGATCTGCAAAGTAGAATATATCCTGGTCTTACAATGGTAAAACAGGGTTGAGGCCCCAATATTACATATCTTTAAGCATGGTTCAGGCAATTCCAGTTAATTCCGAATGTGTTTTTCTTCCTCCTCAACTGTATCTCTAAGCACGTTTTTATTATTATATTTTTCAATATAAATTACGGTTTACAAATATTTCCAAAGTGGGTTGAAGAACACAATGGGTTCCAGAGAGGAAGAGTCTGTTCTGGTCTTCTAAGAAAAACTTCAAGGGGCAACTTCCTCTCAGATCCAGGAAATTATGACAGTGAGTGTTCTCTGGGTGTTAGCATGTGTGCCAGAAGGGTAATCAATAAAATTGTTTGAAACACAACAAAGTCAGGCTGAGAAAACTCACAATACTAGTTAGGACAATGAATACATTTTTGTCCTACTTGGAAATTGTAGTGATAAAGTGTTACATGTAACAAATTCCAGAATAATAGTAACTGTAATCTGTTGCATTATCAACTAAAATATTGTAATCTGATACATACTTTTGAAAACAATGTATATTTACTTCTTGGATTACTTCTTGGAACAATTGCGCACCTCAGTTGTTGTGTGTGTGTGTGATCATCATGCGTGCTAGGGGGAAAAATTTGGGTTAGATCCAGTTCCAAGTAATACAGGGCCAGAATCACCGATATTGATACCAATACCGATACCTTTTATGACTAAAAGCAGCTTATGTACTTTCATTTAGGGTAGTGTGTCATGATTTGAGGTGAATGCATTGTCAACCGGTTAAAACTGAATAAATGTTTATAAACTAAAAGATTTGCAATCGCTGTCAAGTGAGTTGTAAAGTTGTTTTGCTTCCGACGTTAAATTACTTAATCACATGCATGTTAAAACACATGATCGTTTTGAAAAGAAAAGTACAAAAATAGATATTTTGTTATTGTAATTTGAATGTGCATACTTCAGGTTTAAGGTATTTTTTTATTTTGTATTTTCAGTTCCATTAAAATAAGTAATTTAGTTAAGTTACAATGGGCTGAATATATTTGAATGTCTAAATATTGTCTATATTTAATCACTATGCGATAGTAACAGCTAATTGATGACCAATTGCAGTTAGTAATTAATGAATGCATGTTACATTAATGTAACATTAATCATTGCCGAACATCTGATTGGACTAAAATATTATTTTCACTGGATATGATATACATACCTGGATATTCTTTGCCTCTATGAAATGACTGCTAGTGAATTCTGTGTCTGTGTTGGTGATCTGTCTGAGGCATTTGCCTCCTCCCTTCTTTACTGTCGCAGCTCAAGAGTTCATTTTCTCACGGGTTTTCATATGTTTAAACAAATTGGTGGTGTTGCCACAGTAGCGAACAACCTTCCTATATACATCGTAGTTTGCAATGTTTTCCTGTACAGATGAAAAATATCTCCAAACTTTGCTCCTCTTTTGTTCAGCCATGGCATTCATGTATCCAATTTATGTACTTTTAGGCTTGTATCTCAGATTTGTGGTCGGCACGGGTAGTCAGGCTGCATGCGGTGGTGCAATATGCGTGCGCGAGTCATGTTCGTTGTATGACACAGTGTTGACAACTTAGTGACTTTGTCGCTATATTTAGCAAGTATCCAGACCCCTCTATCTCAAAATGATTAATAGCGACAACTCAAGCAACTTTTTCTGGTGTTATTGGAGACTTTTGGACATGAAAGCACGTATCGTTCTTACTCTGTTCGTGGCAGTCTTGATGTAAACATGTACCAACACTGGAGGTGAATGCCTTTATCAGCAATGGGTGGAGTAAAAAGCCAGCAACACTTGCAAATACACAGTGCCCCTTGATTTCTTTGCATATTATCACAATCTAGACCCTCCTGAACATTTCCTACAATACATTCACCGCGGCATATAGAATAGTTTTTTTTCTATATGGCAATATATATTTCATATCCACTGAATTCCATTGTGGCCAATGGTATGGGCGGAGTAAAAAGCCAGCAACACTTGCAAATACACAGTGCCCCTTGATTTCTTTGCATATTATCACAGTCTAGACCCTCCTGAACATTTCCTACAATACATTCACCGCGGCATATAGAACCGTTTTTTTTCTATATGGCAATATATTTTTCATATCCACTAATTTCCATTGTGGCCAATGAAATGGGTGTAGTAAAAAGCC
>JACXGJ010007297.1:0-31066 GCA_016801105.1 Esox niger | reverse complement strand
TGTGTGTGTGTGTGTGTGTGTGTGTGTGTGTGTGTGTGTGTGTGTGTGTGTGTGTGATGTGAGTGACTGATGGTTTGGACTGGTATGAAGTTTGGTTCGGTAAATATGTGATAGATCATTGGACAATGACAGCAGCTTTCTTAATATACTGTTGATGATAAATACTGTCTTTGTGTCAGATTTATTCAATATGTTCAAACCAAACTAGTGCAAACAAATGGTATTATATTCAACAAACAGTATATATGATATTTAAATGACACATGATATTATATTCACCTAACAGAGGATCTCTTTTCTCCTTCTCTCCAATCCCTGCTTTCTATGACCGCCTTTGTGCTCTGCAGGTAAGCCTCTTTAGAAATCGCCTCAATGTCTCTGAGTGTGGTTTGGTTATGATGCGTAAGAGAAGGCTGCTCGTTCTCTTAGCGTTGCCAGCTATGTGATACACTTCTTTGTTCTTGTAATATGACAGCATAAGATGATTTCCTTCAACACGGTGGCTCTCAACTTCTATTTCTCTGGCTCTCTTTTTCTTGTTTTTCCCATTTCTCTGGCTCTTTTTCTCGTTTTTCCCATTTCTCTGGCTCTTTTTCTCGTTTTCCCCATTTCTCTGGCTCTCTTTTTCTCTTTTTCCCCATTTCTCTGGCTCTCTTGTTGAATTGGTTTTCTGGTGACTTAATTGGTTACCTTATATTTGTAATATTTGTAAACAAATTAGTGCATGGATATTGTTAGATATAAATGGCAGAGTAATTAGTGTGTACAAATGACTAGTGGTTGTAACATAGCTCTGTATAGTGGAAATGAGTTATACTGTAGTCTGATATGGAGCTAGACCAATACATAACTACTTCTGTTCCTACAGGAGTAAATATTATACCGAAGGGAATAATTATGTCATTAGGCTGATATTGATGTCTTTGAGCACACAAACAAACACAAACGAACACACACATAAACAAACCCACTTTTACCCACCCAGTCCTACAGCCAGTATTGAAGTGGGCAGATCTCTGATCAGAAGTAATTGTGTGTATTGATGACCATGGAGAAACCATGCTCTGGGACAGCGTTGCTAAGAGACAAAGTGTGTGCTTTTTTTTAGGTGTGTGGGTGTCTGTATGTGTGTCTGTGTGTGACAGAGACTCGATCTGCTGTATTAAAAACACTCAAACTGAAGAGAGAGGCTGGATCCTACTGAGATCACACTGTCATGTGTGTCTCTGTTTAAGTGTTGTTGTTACTTCAAAGTGTTTTCTGACTGTGTTTTGGGGCGATGTTTTTAAAATATTTTTGGACAGGGCTGGGAGAGTTTTGTTGGACAGTTGGGGAAATGTGTTGGGACAGTGTTTTGACACTGTTTTGAGACAGCGTTTTGACACTGTTTTGAGATGCTACTCCTCATTATCTTCTAATTATGTGTGTGTGTGTGTGTGTGTGTGTGTGTGTGTGTGTGTGTGTGTGTGTGTGTAATTGTGTGTAGCTGTGTGTGTATGCATGTATATGTTTGACCTGGGTGCTCAGCTGGCCAGACGAGGGTGGTGTAATTGCAGCGTTATATTTGCTAAGCCTGATGTGTAATGACACATTTGCAAATTAATTCTTCAAGCTGGTCTATGATTAGCATTCATGGGGGGAAATGAACACACACACACGCACACACACACACTGCGATTAGACCCTTCTACTCATCTTCAAGTCACGTGTGTGTCCTTGCGCTGCGTGACTTGTTGTGTTTTGGGAATGTAACATCCTGCAGTTCCTTCATACATTTTTGGAGTTAATTAATTATGAATCTATCAAGTCACAAACATGTTTCTACTTAAATATCCCTCATCATCTAAGTTTAACTGTTGTACACCATCAGAACCCAAGTTTGGGAATGGCTTTGAATGAGGCCACATTTTAAGTTGTCAGTTGGGTCTTGATTTATTTGACTGGAATGTGGATTTAGCATGCATATATGGGAATTGTACTATTAATACAAATTATTCTGTGTCCTTGAATCCAATAGTATCCAACTGTATGACTGACACCAGCTCCCATTGTCCTGTCACAGAGTCTGGAAACTCTTTGATGTAGCAACAACAAGCAGCACTGATGATGCCGCTCTTAAACTTCAAGGCAGCATGTTGGTCACCATTTAGCTAACCGCTAAGATAAAAATGTACTTAGCCAGCAAGTGCTTGTCTGGAGAGAGCATTGCAATGAAGGTTTTGTGACCAACATGAATCTCCAACTAATTACACATGCTGGTTGCAATGAAATACTGAAAAAAAGTTCACAATACTGTAATATTGTTGTCATATATTAGCATGTAAGTATGTATATCATAGGAATGATGGATTTGGGTTTTGGGTAGGATGTTTTTAAATCTCAATGTTTCATGAGAACAATGCAAAGATTTTTTTCAGGTGATCCACTTACTCAGAAGTATAAAACATCAATCCCAAATGTAATGAAACCAAAGAGTCTACAGTATTCCTATTATTCCTATTAATCTTATTATTGTGGTTATTAGCATTATATCTGTATTGTTAGTATTAACGGAACATGCTCACGTCCTGCAAATATAGATTTTGCCTGACTTACATATATGAGGTTCTATATGAGATTCTAATGTGACAGATGCCAATGCTTGGTTTCACAGTCCAGTCAGGTGTGCAGGATGAAAGAGTAACACCCGTTTCAGATGCAGGCTCTGGTCTTTTCGGTTCTTTGTCAGAGTGGAAAATTCCACTTCGCATTCATAAGTAGTGAAAAGCAAAAGGAACAAATGTCTTGTTTTACTGTACACCGGATGTTCCGGTAAGACAAAGAATGACAGTGACTTTACTCATCCATGATGTATTTTCAGTGTACGATCGCAGGTCATCTGTAGCAGCTCAGACTCTTTTTGGTCGTTTGCATTGTTATTTAAAAACATCTCTGTAATTTTTTCAGTAATAGTCGAATGTTGATTTACAGCTTTTATTGAACTGGAATGATTTTCTGTGCATAAAAAAACATATCCTATAATGCAAAATCTGTGTTGGTCAACAAAAGCCGCACTTGCCTCCTCCCTCTCCTTTATGGGCATCACTAAAAAACACAGTCATTTCTCCTCAAAAGAACGACTGAAATAGCGAAATCCCACACAATTTAGTAAATTTCTGTTGAAGCCAGAAAACAAGCATCGACTAGTGCAGGGACTCACTGTGCCATCTAAAACATAGTTTTATAACTTTTGTGAGCTGTTCAGACAAAAAGAAAACATATTTAGCGTGTGGAATGGAGAATTTATATGAATGCCAACTTCTGTTGCTGTAGTTAGGCTAATTTTGTGAGGGTGAATTGGGGATACATCCTTTTTAAAAAACATTTAAAAAAATTTGCTCTTCTTTTTAGCAGACTCTCCTCCACTGGAGACCATAATAATACTGACAGTTTTTTCTCTCTGACGTTGGTTTGATTTCAGTGGCTAGAATAAGCTCCAGGCGGCTAGCCCTATTGGCGGGAGCTTGGCTAGGAGTCAGCAGGTCTGGTCCTGGTGACAAAACAGTAATAATTCTAAAACATTGACTTTGACTTTTGCGTTTGTTGAATGGATTTTAAGAAGTGACAATGCAGTCAGAAACACGGTCAACACGAATTGGTTATTGGGCCTGATGTAGTAGGAAGGACTGGCCTACAGAGAGCAGTGAAGTTGACTCATTGGGCTGTGAAGGTGTACTTTATACGTAGCTTTCATTTTAGTGTTCAGAAATATTTAGTTTGGCAACCCATGTAAAATCACCTATGACCCACATGTGGTTATGCATGGGCTTTAAACCATTATAAGTGGACTACTTACATTCTACAATACTTCTTTCTGTGTCAACCAGTTCTATCACTTTATTTAGGCTGCTCAATATCGTATTAGGCTAATGAATATTTTATCCCAAGGAGTATGCAATATTAAATGCAAACAAACACTTTGACATTGTTTGTACAATACAATTACACAACATTCAATAACTGATAAAAAACGTTATATTACTGGAAAAAGAAAACATTCTTCCTATAAACTCTAATTCACTAACAAACAGCTAGTACATTTTAAAATAAACTTAGATTCAGAAGGATTAAAGTTATTCCTTGCTCAGAAAGCAAACACTGGCATGAGCAGATGTAGACAGGAAGCAGTTTCCAGACAGAGGTTTAGGGTGTTGCACAAGCAAATACCATGTAAATACTGTACATATGAGGAATAGTCATAAAGTTTACAAACACTGTATGTGAATATTGAACGATGCCCAGCCTCTTGTCCTGACCAACTCCTTGCCGTTTAGTCATGTAGGGATTCCTCAGACAGACTATGCATTTACAGCCCTGTCTCTGAATTTCAGAGTGATTCCATTTCCCCAACCCCGTACCTCAGCATTCTACCAAGACTGAGGTGGGGAAAACGTTGTTATTGTTTTAACTGTTGATTACTCCTTAAAGCTTCAACGCCCACTTCTCTGTTTTTCTCTCTACCCCCTTTCTATCTCTCTCAGCTTCTCTCTCGTTTCCCCGCTCTTTCTCTCCCCCTCTCCCCTCTTTCTCCCTCTCTATCTTTCTGTCTCTCCTGAGAGGCCCACACCTGCTCTGAGTAACTGACATGTTTTCTCATGTGGGGGTGTTAGATAGGCAACCACATGTGTGTATGTGGTCAGTGTGTGTATATCTGTGTGTGTGTGTGTGTGTGTGTGCGTGTGTATATCTGTGTGTTTGTGTGTGTGTGTGTTTGTGTGCGTGTGTGTGTGTGTGTGTGTGTGGTCAGTGGTGTGTGTGTGTGTGTGTTTGTGTGAGTGTGTATGTGTGTGTGTGTATGTGTGTCCAGTGGGAGTGCTACAAGGGGAGATTTTAGAGATGCCTTATCTTGCCTGCTCCTGCTGTGGCGGAAGATGGACCCCAACCCTCCCAGTACACACATTCACACACACACACACACACACACACACATCAACACTTACACACATGCATACACACGTACACACACACATGTATACACACACAGACACACACAGGAAACTTTGGGCTAGGGAGAGGCAGAAAGGGGGAGGGGATTATTTTTCAGTCTGACACGATGAGAGGAGATGGTTGGGGAGGTGTGAGGCGCCATTTTGGAGCAGGGGGGAGGGATGAAGAGGATAGGTAGAGGAGGCAGGATAATGACAGCGTGGTGTCCTAATCCTACATTACCCAGAGTCACTGCTCTCTCTCCTCTCTCCTGGATCGCTGGAACCATTTCCTCTTTTCAACTGGTTCTGATATTCATTCTGTCTTTTTGTGCTTCATCTTTTTCTCTCTGTCTCTCCACTTACCTACCTCTCCTGTCTGTCCTCTCTCCCCTCTATCCTCTCCCTCTCTCATCCCCTCTCTCTCTTCTCTTTTTTCTCTCTCTCCTCTCTGTACTCTCTCTTCAGTGCTCCCCTCTAGACTGCCTCTACATCTCTCAGATTTTGGTCTTGATTCTCTCTCACCATCTCCCTCTTGTCTTTTCCTTTCTCTCACCCTCTCCCTCTTGTCTTTTCCTTTCTCTCACCCTCTCCCTCTTGTCTTTTCCTTTCTCTCACCATCTCCCTCTTGTCTTTTCCTTTCTCTCACCATCTCCCTCTTGTCTTTTCCTTTCTCTCACCATCTCCCTCTTGTCTTTTCCTTTCTCTCACCATCTCCCTCTTGTCTTTTCCTTTCTCTCACCCTCTCCCTCCACTTTTTTACTTTCTCTCTCATCCTCTCCACTCTCTTTCCCACCCTCTCCCTCCCCTCTGTCTTTCTCTCTCTCCTTCCGTCCCCTCTGGTGTTCTTCAGTCTCTTTCATCCTGTGATCAGAGTGTTGCAGTGAGACACACTGCCTTGGTCTCCAGGGGCCTTTTATGTCCTTTCACTGAACGTGGTGTGTGTGTGTGTGTCTGTGTGTGTGTGTGTGTGTGTGTGTGTGTGTGTGTGTGTGTGTGTGTGTGTGTGTGTGTACGTCCGTGGGTGAATTTGGTTCTGACTCATTACACTCTTTCTAACAAGAGACACTTGCTACAACTCAGTGATCATCTGTATGTGAATGTAAATCGGACAGACTTCTCAACACACCCCCACGTTTTACATATACTCATTTTACAACGAACTGTGATATATACACACACACATATCCACATACAGTCATACTAACATACATATATATGTACTCTGTATATATGTTGGGTATATTCTTTGATAGAAACCTGCCCTGAAGGTGAATGTATGCTGCCACTTGAAACTGGGTGCATCGTCACCACGGATTGGTCTGTACATGGACTAATTTAATTTAGGGATGGATTCAATTGGTTTAGGGATGGATTGTGCTTCAAAAGGGATTTCAGCAGTTTGCGCACATCCTTTTCTAGCTTTCTTTAGTTTTGCTTTAGTTTGCATACTGTGATTGATCAAAAGTCCATTCACCTCCCTTTCTCCCGAGGTAAGATTATGTCTCTCCCCCTCTCACTGTCTCTTTTTTTTTTTTATTCAGAAATATGCGAGCACACCACATGAGACAAATTCAATTCTCCAATCAAATGAGGTATACTGGAGTGTTTAGTCTGTATTTATTTCCTGTCTATTAAAATGGTCTCTATTTTTTATACTGTAATCTATTATGTACACCATAGTATACTTTATATATCAGGGTTCGGCAACCAGGTTTCTTTTGAGCTAATATTCCCTGGGCCAGAATATCAATAATATAGCAATTACTAGCCTATACTGTATATTGATGTTGCACATTCATAATATATTAGATGACAATTAACATAATAGTTTAGATTTAATTACTCTCCTAAAATCACCAGTGTAGTTATAACATTTGTGGGGATTTGTGGTGGCATATTTGTCTGTGCGTACATTGGTGGAAAAAATAGGTCTAGGAGAGAAAGGGTCGGAGCATAGCTTTCTCTGCCATGGGTGTGAACCTTAGCCATGGTGTCACGCCCCTCCCTACCAATCAACTGCAAAAATCTTACAACTGTTACTTGATTCATCAACTAAAAGACAGAGGCAAGTAATATTAATATTTAATACTCCCACAAAAATGTACCATAATTAACCAAACTTAATTGCTAGCTGCTGGTGGACCTGGATCATGACTCTATCTCCCCCTTTGCTTGAAGCAGCGACGCTGCTCCTGTCATTGTGACGTCAAATCTGTCCATCTTTTCTTTCTTCTGCCACTGAACAATTTAACTAAAGACGTTTCTCATGGGCACATATCATTATATAAATGTCTTATAATGTATTGCTTTTCTTTCCTCCAAGTGGAAGACATCTATGTCCCATTTTTGTGTTTTGTTACTTAAGCTAGTTATCTTCCACAGTTCAAATCCTTAGCAAATGAGCTGACAAGATTGTTACACCCAGGGTTGTCAGATTCACCGACGATATACTGTACAATCACCCGCAATAGCACCAATTGTAATTTCTTCTACACAACTCTATCTGGAACCCTCCGCATCTGGCAACACCGATTACAGCCCCACAGTCAAACATTGGTCGATCATACAAATGCATTACGGAATAACAAAACAAGTGTAGATGTTGATTACTTCTATATCAACTATATAGTATTTAGCAAAAAACATAATTTTATTCTGCTTACAGTATTTTTTATAACCCTAAGATCCACTTCTTGCGGGGACCTCTGATTGGCTGCTATGGATGCCATGCATTTAAGCTCCAAATTCTGAGGTGATATTCAGAATTAATGTCGAAAATGTGCTCTCAAAGAGAAAACTTTGCTCTCAAAAACATATAATATATTTTGTAATTTACTATTTACACTATCATTTCTTATACCAAATAGTTCCTAAGCATATGGACAGTGACATATGTTTTGTTGTCTTGGTATTGTATTGTACTCCAGGGTTTTGGAATTACAATGAAATACAATGACTAAGAGGTTAAAGTGCTCTATCAGAGCCTGACCTGAATCCAACAGAATGTGTAGCATCACTTGAAGATGCTCTCCATCAATATGTTTAATAAATGATACAGTTGAAAGTTGCGAAAATAATAAAATATATATATATATATATATATATATTGATGAGGCTTACAATGTATAGAGGATGTTTAGGTTTATACATACAACTAGAAATAAGTTTCCTGTCTCTGTTTTTGGGCAGTGTGCTTGTAGCCTCGCTCAAGAACCTGCTTCGACTATGACAGTAGCATTGACCTACTCATCTGGTGAGCCAAGGTCTTTCTTCATTTTGTCAGGAGGTCTGCCACTATGCAGTCTGTGTATAACAGTTACTTCTGTTTTTAAAACATTCCAGTGTTTTCTTTCAGCTCTCTTATGTGTTTGTTCGGCTTGTGTTTATCTCCTCGGCTCTCTTGTGGTTGTGATTGTGACCGGAGATCCAGGCCCGGAAGGCTCTTCTCATGGTTCATGTCTAGGTAGATGAGGGCTTTGTCACGGGAGGTTTGAGAATCAGTTTCGTTAATTCGGGTCACAGGAAAATGTGTGGTATGCATTTGTGCAAGTTTCTGCAGCTTGGAAAAGCAGAAATAATGTTCATTTTGATGCATTGCTGCCTAAGTAGTTAAATCAACAGTTAATACCAAATTGTATATTTTTATGCTGTCAGCAAGCTAATGCTGAGCAAAGTTACTTAATAGACGGTGGAGAAGCACATCTAAGAATTACTGTCTCCTCCAATGTCTATATACAATTTGCATGCTTCTTTTTTTATGTATACTGTGAGTATATTAACATCACTAAGGTCTTATCAGAAAGAATCCCATAACAAACCTGCAGTACCTATCTGAAGAAATGTCTGTCTCTCACTCTGTGTCTCTCACTCTGTTTCTCTCACTCTGTTTCTCTCACTCTGTGTCTCTCACTCTGTTTCTCTGTGTCTCTCACTCTGTTTCTCTCACTCTGTGTCTCTCACTCTGTCTCTCACTCTGTTTCTCTCACTCTGTTTCTCTCACTCTGTGTCTCTCACTCTGTGTCTCTCACTCTGTTTCTCTGTGTCTCTCACTCTGTTTCTCTCACTCTGTGTCTCTCACTCGGTTTCTCTCACTCTGTTTCTCTCACTCTGTGTCTCTCGCTCTGTCTCTGAGCTGAAGCAGGTGAGGTGGTTTCACGCCCCAGGGGACACTGCAAAGCTCCACCCACAAGGTTGGGCACATTTCTACACCTGCCACACACACATTTAATCAACTAGTCAGTAATGGAATAATATTTTGGATTTGAACCTAGAAAAATCAGAATATTTCACCTTAATTGATCCTTTCGCGTGTAGCTCTGCCTTGACTCTATCATTTTCTATATCTCTCTTTTGGTGGTCACCCATCTCCTGTCTCTCCCTCACCTTCCCTCTCACTGTCTCTCTCCATCCCTTTCCTCTCATTTGGCTTTATTAGTGCTTATTTGTCCTATTTCCCTGTGAGCATGATTCCCTATCTGTCTCTCTCCGTCTCTCTTTTTCTCTCTAATGTCACGTCAGAGGGGAGTTAAACCTGGTTAAAGAGTGTGTGTCCTCATGTCTGTGTGTGCGTGTGCGTGTGTGCGTGTGTGCGTGCATGCGCGTGTTTTCTGATGTGTGTGAGTGTGTCTGTGGAAGTGCGTGCAGTAAGGATGTATCTTTTTAGTTTAGGAAGGGGGGGTTTGCCTGTCTGCCTCTGGGCATTGTCGAGTGAGGCTGTGTACTGCCATCCCTGTCCCCTTCTCCCTCCCCCTCATCTGCCCATCCCTCTCTCTCCCCCACTGTGAGTTTCATAGAGTGGGTTTGAGAGCAAGTCAGCCCCCAGGGCAAACCATCCTGCCAGACTCCCTCTCTCTCTCTCCCTCTCTCTCTCTCTATCTTTCTCCTGCTGGTTTTGGTTCCGCATGACCGCTGCCCAGCAGATAGTTAACTCCTCGCCCTACTGCTTCTGCTGTGTGCGTGTGTGTGTGTGTGTGTGTGTGTGTGTGTGTGCGTGTGTGTGTGTGAGCTCGCGCACGTGCGCGCGTGTGTGTGTGTGTGTGTGTCTAAATGTCTCTGAAACTTGGCTTTTGTGTATGGCTCACAGACTGCTCACCATGCTGTGCCGAGAACGCTCTCTCTCTCTCTCTCTCTCTCTCTCTCTCTCTCTCACGCACACACACACACACACACACACACACACACACAGTTGGAGTCTCATTTTCTGTTAGAGGAGAATGAAGGCAGGCATCTTTTGTGTTCATGTCTTCTCTCTCCCTCATATACTGTAGCCTTCCTGTTGTTGATCTGCCCTTCCTGCCCTATCTCTCTGTCTCTGTGCATGCCGGTGACTGTGATGGTGTCCCCGGTGAAAAGTCCTTTGAGCAGATGTCCCATGATGCTCGCTGGCCCCTTGCTGTCATTAGGGATGCCCAATCAGCTGTCACTCAGGCCGGCTTCCAATTCTCACTTTCATGTCTCTGTCTTTCTCTCTCATTCCCGTTATCTTTCTTGTTCTCCCTTTCTCTCTCTCTGCCATTTATTCTCTCCATCTCTTATATAAAATACATTACTGGCCAGCCTCTCTCTCCTTCCTCCCTATTTCCTTCAATCTCTTCCTCCCGTCCCCCTCCCTCTCTGTCTTTCTCCCCTCCCTGCCTTGCTATCTGGCTACGTTGTAGCCTCGAGGGTGTTCATTCTGCCCTCCTCTCCTCCTCCTCTCCTCCTCCTCTCCTCCTCCTTTCTGTGTCGACACTGAATGAGAGGAATAAAGAAAGGAGTAAGAGAGAGACAGGGAGTGAGAGCAGGAGTCTGCTAGCAGAGGAAGAACCCGAGCTCTGCTCTGATCATCTGTCTTCCAATGGGGGGATAAAAGACAATCCCAGGAATCATTCTGTGGCAGGATTACTCCTATTTTACCGTCGCTCTGTCACTTTTATCCTCTCTGAGCTCTCCACTTCTGGACTGCTTCTCTTCCGTTCCCGGTCTGTGTTCCCGGAGTGTGTGCCGGTAGTGTGCATGTGTGTCACCTCCCGCTGCGCCGAGACGAAGAGGGAGTGTTTGACCCAGCCCAGGGGGTCGTGAGCGAGGGCGTATCCGGGGACCGACCCTTACGCTGCTCACCGCCTGTGTGTGTGTGTGACAGTGTTTGTGTGTGCGCCGGCTGGGCGGTCCCAGCATCATACTCTGTTAGTGAGGACCAGAGAGCCGGGATGACAGGCTGAGTCCCAACTTAGCCTCCCCACACACAGAGCCTTCTCGCTGGGTGGTACTGAGGGCACAGCTCCACTCGCTTGTGCTCTCCTCCAGAACAGAACTGCTGCTCTAATCTTTGTACACTTATTTTCTATCTATATGACACTGCCATCATTATAACCATGTTTGGACTAAAAGCACCACTTTACTATTTGCCAGGTAAGCCGTTTGTACGTATATTGTTTTGTTTGTGCATGTGATTTTGAGTGTTACTGAGAAAACAGTAAAATCAGTTAAAAGGTGTTTGACTTGACTTGAGTTGAGTGTATTCAAGGTAGGTTGTGGCTGATAAGAATGGGTTTCTGTCTTTTAGTTCTGGTGTGTGTTGGCCTGTGTTTGTAAGCTGAGCTGCCTATCTGGCCAGAGTGAATAAGGACAGACTGACTGGCTGACCAGCTGGCTAGCTGGCAGACTGGATGGTTGACTGGCTGCTTGACTGTCTGGTTGAGTGTCTGGTTTACTGACTGCCTGAATAACTGCTTGACTGGCTGGTTGACTGGCTGACTGGTTGACTGGTTGATTGACTGGTGGAGTAAAAGCTGTCCGGCTGTCATCTAGTCCGTTATTAGCCTTTAAGTCAGCAGGTTAGGGGGCTGGTAAGTGGCAACTTGTGTTTTATTCAACCAACCGCGGGGGGGGCAGAATGTGTGAGTGTGTGTTTGTGGTGTGTGTGTGTGTGTGTGTGTGTGTGTGTGTGTGTGTAAGCTGGAGTGCGGTGTACGGTTACCACCGGTCGGCGCTTAAGTTCGTCTCACGGCTCACTGGGCTCTGATTATAGAGAGGGCAGCCAAAAGAGAGCAGAGAGCACGGGCAGACAGGGAGGTGGAGAGAGTGAGCATGGACAGAGATGGAGGTGGAGAAAGTGAGCATGGACAGAGAGGGAGGTGGAGAAAGTGAGCATGGACAGAGAGAGAGGTGGAGAAAGTGAGCATGGACAGGGAGAGAGGTGGCGAAAGTGAGCATGGACAGAGAGAGAGGTGGAGAGATAGCATGGACAGAGAGAGAGGTGGAGAGATAGCGTGGACAGAGAGGGAGGTGGAGAAAGTGAGCATGGACAGAGAGAGAGGTGGCGAAAGTGAGCATGGACAGAGAGAGAGGTGGAGAGATAGCATGGACAGAGAGAGAGGTGGAGAGATAGCGTGGACAGAGAGGGAGGTGGAGAAAGTGAGCGTGGACAGAGATGGAGGTGGAGAGACAGCATGGACAGAGAGAGAGGTGGAGAGATAGCGTGGACAGAGAGGGAGGTTTTGAGAGAGCATGGACAGGGAGGGAGGTGGAAAGAGCATAGACAGTGCGATTGTTTTCACTTCCGATATTCTGTTTTATCTTGGTATTTATTAGGTTTTGCTTACTTGCTTTGACAATATAAACAATGCCAATATTGCCTATGCCAATAACGCTTTTTAAATTAAAACAAAATTACTGGAGGTAGTTCACTGTAAGCAGTGCAGAGATGTTTGTTACAAAAACCCTGAATTATTTCATCCAAGTGATTTTATTTATGGATTGTACATTTTGTCAAATATTTTTTTGACAAACTGAACATTCTACTCAATGCATACACAATGTTGATCATTAAGATTTGGTCTAAAGTGCATTACTGAGGCTTGAAAACCCGACAACATCTCTAAGAGACAATAATTAGTAGCTTAGTCTTTTGTGAACATTGTTTGTATATCCAGTTCAACATTAGCTGACTAGAAAAGATTGTGCGGAGTCCTACAATTGGAGCTAGCTAACGTTAGCATCACTAACACTGACTTTGCTAGCTAATTACAGTATTATTTTCTGCAATGATGACGGGAAAGTCATTTTTCATACCTCCTGTACTGTATCTGCTATACTAATACGTGCACCTACTACTGTAGGTGCACGTATTATATTAGTGTGTGGATGTCTGAGTGGGTGGATCTCTGTGTGTGGATCTACAGTATGAGTGTGTGATGTTTGTGATTATGGGCATATATGAGAGTGTGGATGTCTGAGTGGGTGGATCTCTGTGTGTGGATCTACAGCATGAGTGTGTGATGTTTGTGATTATGGGCATATATGAGTGCCGGTATGAGTGGATGTATCTCTGTGTGTGGATCTACAGCATGAGTGTGTGATGTTTGTGATTATGGGCATATATGAGAGTGTGGATGTCTGAGTGGGTGGATCTCTGTGTGTGGATCTACAGTATGAGTGTGTGATGTTTGTGAGTATGGGCATATAAGAGTGCCGGTATGAGTGGGTTGATGTGTGAGTAGCTCCATGTGTATGAGTTAGCGGATGTGTATAAATGTGCTGATGCAGGAGTACTTGGGTACTGGATGTGGACGATTGTGTAGCTGTGTACAAGTGGGTGTATTTAGACAAGCGGTGGGTGTGTAAGTGTGTGAGCCTACATGTAATATTTATGTGTATACATTTGTGTCATCTCATAAAAGCTTAGACAGCTCTTTGACCACGAAACACAAACATCCACTGAGTTCTGTGGTTGTCCATGTGCTTGGATGTGTGTGCAAAGGTAGGGCGAAGGTGTGTGTGTGTATGTGTGTGCGTGTGTGTGTGTGTGTGTGTGTTAATCCTTCCCAGTAGCAACGGGGTGTCTACGCTGACACTTACTGAAGCTAAATTATTCATCTGCTACCGTCAGCAGAGAACACATTCTTAGGGCAGAGGAGAGGAGAGGAGAGGAGGGCAGAGGAGAGGAGAGGAGAGGGACGGAGAGGGAGGGAGAGGATAGACAGAGGGAATGGAGGCGAGGGAGGAAAGAGGGGGACGGATGTTGAGGAGTCCTAGAGGAGGTATGGGCAGGACATTACAGGAGTAAGGAGAGGAAGACCTGGCTGACTAAACTGTACACATACATATATACATACCTACATACAGCTCTGGAAAGCATTTGGAGACCACTGCAAAAAATGATCAGTTTCTCAGGTTTTACTATTCATAGGTATGTGTTTGAGTAGAATGAAAATGTTTGTTTTATTCTATAAACTACTGACAACATTACTCCGAATACAAATATTGTCATTTCGAGTATATATTTGTTTAGAACTGGTCAAACTTTGAGGTCTTTTTTGAGGTCTTCAGACCTCAGAAAAAGCAAAGATGACACACACATTCATTTTTCAACAACAAAATACTGATGTTTTAACTTTGGAAGTGTTCAAAAATCAATATTTGGTGGAATTACCCAGATTTTTTATCACAGCTTTCATTTGTCTTGGCATGCTCTCCACCAGTCTGTCACATTGCTGTTGGGTGACTTCATGCAACTCCTGGGAAAAAAATTCAAGAAGCTCGGCTTTGTTTGATGGCTTGTGCCCATCCATCTTCCTGTTGATCAAATTCTAGAGGTTTTCAATGAGGTTCAGGTCTTTAGATTGGGCTGGCCATGACAGGCTCTTGATCTGGTGGTCCAACATCCACACCTTGATTGACCTGGCTGTGTGGTATGGATCATTGTCCGGGCTAGACTAACCTATTCTAAGAGTTGGGGAATGTTGTCAGAGCAGAAGGAAGAAGGTGTTCTTACAGGATAACCTCATACTTGGCTTGATTCATGTGTCCTTCACAAAGACAAATCTGCCCAATTCCAGCCTTGCAGAAGCATCCCCAGATCATCACAGATCCTCCACCAAATTTCACAGTGGGTGTGAGACACTGTGGCTTGTAGGCCTCTCCAGGTCTCCGTCTAACCATTAGACGACCAGGTGTTGGGCAAAGCAGAAAATTTGACTCATCAGAGAAAATGATCTTACTCCATTCCTCTACGGTCCAATCCTTATAGTATTTTGCAAACTTCAGCCTGGCTCTTCTTTACTTCTTATTGATGAAGGGCTTTTTTCTAGCTTTGCACAACTTCAGCCCTGCCCCTAGGAGCCTGTTTCGAACCGTCCTTGCCGTACACTTCGCTCCAGCTGCTGTTTGCCATACATGCATGCATACATACATACGTACGTACGTATATACATGCGTACATACATATATACATACATGCATTCATACTAATGCGTACAAACACACACACACACACACACAGACCTTCAGTGGTTTTGACAGGAACAGCTGGTACGATGTGTGAGGATGATTGCATTATGACTATGTCCTAATGACTGTATCATTTTGTCAATAGGAGTTCAATAGAGCAAGTGTATTCCTCTCAGCTGTCATCTAAATGATTGACAGGTGTGAATCTCTGTGACAATGAGGCTGTAAGTCATTGTCTATGATGTGGGTCAGAGTATGCTGGAGCAGAAATAGCTGACTTTATTGTGATGGTATATTAGACAGCTGAGTGTACAGTATAATCTAGCTATAATAGCTACTGTGCTGCCACCTTGCACTACCTCTTTGATTTCTCATCTAGCGCTGCTTCTCTGCCCCCATTCTCTCTGTCTCTCCATCTTTCTCTCTCTCTGCCTGTGTTGTTCTCTGTTTGAAATGGAGATATGTAAGACGAGGCCACTGAGCTCCCAATGTGTTGTGTGTGTGGGGGGGGCAGACAGGGAAGTGGGAGAGAGACAGCCAGGGAAGAGAGAGACAGGGAAGAGAGAGAGACAGCCAGAGAAGAGAGAGAGACAGCCAGGGAAGACAGAGAAGAAGCACTGATCCAATGCCTCTGGCCTACATGCTCTGTTTAAGGGAGCGACAGAGGCAAGCAGTGGCACTGGGGACATGGACTGATAGAAGTCAGTTAGTAACCTCTCATCCTTCCGCACACCAGCCCCTGTCATCCTTTTTCATCCTTTCTCACCCCAGCCCCTGTCATCCTTTATCATCCTTTCTCACCCCAACCCCTGTCATCCTTTTTCATTCTTTCTCACCCCAGCCCCTGTCATCCTTTTTAATCTTTTCTCACCCCAGCCCCTGTCATCCTTTATCATCCTTTCTCACCCCAGCCCCTGTCAACCTTCTTCACCCCACCTCACCCCTCTCATCCTTTCTCACCCCTCTCATCCTTCCATACCCCAGCCCCTGTCACCCTTCTTCACCCCACCCCCACATCACCCCTCTCATCCTTCCTTAACCTCCACTTGACCCAGTCCTTGCACTAACCACCACCTCCTCTTCTCCTTGCTATCTCCCCACATCTACTCCTCGCCCTTCATCTCCCCCTTTCCCCCCATTCCTCCCCCTTCCCCTCACACCCTCTCTTTACACTCTATGCTTGGCGTGCCACAGAGATTAGAGACCCGGTAGGAGGGGCTCTGCTCTGGGCTGCCAGTCAAAACCAGAGGTCACTGTGTCACTGTCTGTTAGTCTGTGTGTGTTTGTGTGTGTGTGTGTGTGTGTGAGGGTGCTCTCCTCTCCCCTTTTCGTCATTCACACGTTGAATGAGCCCCCGCCCGCCTTCCCATCTTAACTGCCGTTGCCTTGGAGACCGTGTCAGACACATGCTAGTTTTTCAATGATTACTTGACAAGAAAAAGGGGAGTGTTAAAAAAAGAAGAGAAGAATGGAGAAAAAAGAAAGAAATTGCTGCCTGGCTGAAGCAGGCTAATTATTGTTCCTTGAGTGGCGAGAGAGAGGGGGAACTGAAAGGGAGGGAGAGAGGGAAAGAAAGAGGAAGAGAAAAAAGAGGGAGAGAGGGTAAGAGGAGGGGGTCTGACAATTGGATAGGAGGATGAAAGAGGAGCTGGAGGAGGAACTGGAGAGAAAAGGAGCAGGGCTGGGTGGTGACTGAGGTATGGCCTGGTGTCAGTGCCCCGCTGTCAGGGTTGGTCATGCCTTTGAGCACAGATAGGTGGCCACTGAAACACACACACACACAATCACAGAGACTGAGTTCCCATAAGCTATACCAGGCAAGGGGCTTTACAAAATGGAGGATGTAAAATGACCCTCACTGAGCAGCATTATGGCGGTTGTTGGATCGGCTCGCTGAAGTGTGTGTGGTTGTGATATGGAGGATGTTTGTTAAGGTTATAGCGGTGTGAGTGTTATTATTATGACTGGGATGTGTGCGATATATGGTTCTGGTGTCTGTTTGTTATGCTTATGAAAGGCATGTGTGTTATGGTTATAATAGGTATGTGTGTTTTATGGTTAAAGAGCGTGTGTTATAGTTACAGTTCGTGTGTTATGGTCATGATGTGTATGTGTGTGTTATGGTTAAAGTGTAGGTGTGTGTGTGTTATGGTTATAGAGTGTGTGTGTTTATTATGGTAATGATGGATATGTGTGGGTTATAATTATGATGGGTATGTGTGTATTATGGTTAAAGCGCATGTGTTATAGTCAAAGAGCGTGTGTTATGGTCATTATGTTTATATGTGTGTTATGGTTAAAGTGTGTGTGAGTGTGTGGGTTCCATGGTTATAATGGGTATGGGTATGTTATGGTTATAGAGTGTGTGTATTATGGTTATGATGGGTATGTGTGTTATAATTATGATAGATGTGTTTGGGTTATGGGTATTTGTGTGGTTGACGTGACATGGCCTTTTGTGGTTCCGAGCATCAAACACAAAAAAATAAAACTTCAGTTGCTCAAAAAAATATTATATTGTTCAGAACCCACTGCTTTGTGTGAACATACTGAACTGAATGTTCATGTAATTCATTACTTACATTTTCAAAAATGTTCTACAAAATAACGCATATGGTGTGACTATGCCAAGCATGTTTCACAATGTTAAGACTTGAATTCTAACTAAGGAAAATAAATGCAACTCAGCTCAATAAAGTACAGAATGATAACACAGATGTCTATTCGTGTGCTATTTTCGTCCAGGCATAATATTTCGAGTCAATTCTGATCAGAAGGTTTTGTCCCAGAAATGGATATCATATGATGTGATTTTTACACGGGCAATTGTTTTTAAACCCTTGGGGGAAGGGTCAACCCGGAAGTACTGAAAATACCTCAGCATGACAAAGAAGGTTTACAAAGTTGTCTCTTGTCATTTTTTTCAATAAATCATATATTTGGGCGCTCTCACTTCAGTGCCCTTTCTCTGTGTCTTAGTGACACTTTTTACTGAGAAATGGCAAAGATAATATACAATTATTATAGATAATTTAAAAAAAAAATTACCATGTTGCAGTGTGCATGCTGCTACGATGCTAGAGCATAACCATAAGGCCCAGTCTTGTACTACATGCATGAAACCTCATATGGTGTGACACTACATCATGTTGTGTGTCCGGTTTTGCTTGTCACTTCATATGATCCATCCGTCACACCATATGATATGAACTGTATTTTCCTACACAAAGAATAGATATTAATTATAACTAACAATTCCTTCTTGTATTTTATAACTAATTTTCACATCACATGAAAATAAATGAACTTGGCCGAAGCCTAGTTTCATAGCCGGGCCAGCCTTGAACGCCTTGATAATTCGAGTGTTATTAATTTTCTTCATTTAGCTGACCTCTCTCAATCAAAATAGCCTAATATTTTACCATAGCACCCATTGGAGACACATTTTGTCATACTTACTCATTACTAACCTTAGATGACAGATTTACTTATGGGTAGGTATGAGTATAACCAATATTTCCTAGTAGTTAATATTCAACAAACTTAACCATAAACAATTACTTGTGATGATATTCTTTATTATTGTGTCCATCACTAGAAAAATGGTTCTTCACTAGTCCTGTGTCCAATAACCAGGTGCTATATTATGTTTAGTGGCACTTTTTAGTTTTTTTGTGATACATTGACAAATTGTGGTGTGGTTCATCTTATGGTGTGACACTGTCATTTGGCATGACATTCAGAATTGTAACCAAAAAAGGTTTTGTTAGTGATAAATCATTCAGTGGAACACATGTAAATTGTATCAGCAAGAGGCACAATCATTTTGTTATATGTATAACAGGGTTTGTCTGAATTCATCTAAAATATATTGAAAGATTGAGAACAGATGTTTGACTTTGTGTGATGATGAATAAAATAATACAAAATGTAGTGTATTATTATTAATTTTCACATGAACGTTGTAGATCTTAAGCTAGTAATGATAAATAATTATGTTAAAGCATGGTAAAGTATACCCCATTTTCCTTTTATATGCAACAACTTTCATGTCACACCATATGACAATTTCAGTCACCAGTACAACAAATGGGTTAATGTATTCAGCTTCCAATACAAAGTCTTAATGACCATATATTTTTTGAAATCTAAGAGTCAATAGAAAACAACCCAATAATTTTCATGCCTAATATTTGAAGTAAAAAAAATATGTATTTCAACCACCCATTGGTGTGTTATGGTTCTGACGGGTATGTGTGGATTATGGTTATAGTTTGTGTGTTATGGTTGTAATGGGTGTTTCATGATTATGGTAATTATGGATAATGTGTGTAATGATAATGACGGGTTTCTGTGTGTAATGGCTATAGTGTGTGTTTGTGAGCATTTTAATTCTCAGTGATGCACAGTTCATTCAATGCATGTGACTGTCTCAATTCAACCGGCTGATAGTCTGGCTTCTGATAACATTATCCCAACTATTGTAAACACACGAACGCATTACCGATGCTTCCCTTCCTCTGTCCTAGTCCCCCACTCATTCTCACCTGGGGGACGTGACAGATGTAGTGGTGTTAAAACCCTCCATGAGTTACTCCTCTCTACTGGGAACAGCAAGCATGTCACAGGGCCTTCTCGGCTTTATCTCTCTGCACTTGTTGTTTTCCCAGTCCAGTGGCTGTGTGACGTTAGCCAGAGGGCACCGCTGGGATGTTAAGGCTGAAAAGAAAGAGATGGATGGAAGGGTGATGGGCAGAAAATGGCAACCTAGCAAATAATACAGAGGTTGAAAGCATGTCAGCATGTCAGTGGGTGCTGTGTATTGTAGTTAGATAAGCAGTAGCATATTTCTCTATCTAGACAGCAAGAGACCACAATTAAACTGATACCTCTGCTCATGTAATCCTGAATCAACACAGGTTAAGCCTAAACCGATACCGCTAGTTGATGTAATCCTGAACCATTATAATGTGTTAGTTATGCCAGTAGTTAAATGGGATGGGATATCTTACTTTTATCGTTGTCCACCATACTGGGACACTAATAAGATCAACAGAGAGCATAGGTTATGCATTACATGTAGCTAAACTTAAATATTATGTAATAACTATTTTCTATCCCTCTATATAAAAAATTCTATCCCTCTATAAAAAAAAAACATCTTTATCAGTGCTGCAATCAATGTCTGTAGTCTGATGAGGGTTATCCAAATCTGGGCCTGTCACTGCTTCACATTACACTAATCACTGACCAGTACCGGCGTTGAGCTTGTGGTCTGCGGGCAGCCATGGCTGGAGTGTGTGTTTTAAATGCAGTACACACCCAAAAGCACACAATAAAACATCTACGGAAAAGGATAATGGGATGTTTACAGGGATAGTGTTCATTATCATCCACACTCTTCAGATCACATACTCTATCACTTTATGGCACTCTTCAGATCACATACTCTATCACTTTATGTCACTCTTTAGATCACATACTCTATCACTTTATGGCACTCTTCAGATCACATACTCTATCACTTTATGTCACTCTTTAGTACACATACTCTATCACTTTATGTCACTCTTTAGATCACATACTCTATCACTTTATGGCACTCTTTAGATCACATACTCTATCACTTTATGTCACTCTTTAGATCACATACTCTATCACTTTATGTCACTCTTCAGATCACATACTCTATCACTTTATGTCACTCTTTAGATCACATACTCTATCACTTTATGTCACTCTTTAGATCACATACTCTATCACTTTATGTCACTCTTTAGATCACATACTCTATCACTTTATGTCACTCTTTAGATCACATACTCTATCACTTTATGTCACTCTTTGGATCACATACTCTATCACTTTATGTCACTCTTTAGATCACATACTCTATCACTTTATGTCACTCTTTAGATCACATACTCTATCACTTTGTCACTCTTTCTGCTCTGCTCTTTTTGATGAATCCTGATTGTTTTAGATCTGATCTCCACTTTCTCCCCATCTGTCTTTGTTGTACTGTAGTACTGTAAGATCACTAACAGTATTAAACCATTCATTCCATAAGGCGTTATCTCTGTCAGATTCAGCATGTCTTTCCCTCTCCTGTGCATGGCATCTGCTCTGCGCCAGTCCGCAGGTGGCATTGCCCTTGACGTGTAAATAAAGAGATGGCTGCTCCCCTAGCCAGCTGCCCTCTCACCCCTGTAATTCCAGGGCCGGTAAGATTGTGTGTTAAACGCTTGCTGCTGCACCTGTGTCACTGTGACGAACTGGCTCCACGCCTGTAACCGTGGTGACAGGGTTACACGGCCTGCACACACACACACACACACACACACACACACACACACACACACACAGAAATGGCTAAATAAATTGTAGACTACACACAGGGATACTCAATTACTCTCCTTTACCACTCATCTCTCTATGGTCACTCTCTCTCCTATCTTATGCTTTATCCCCTGTGGACAAGTTTGACTGGGTTTATGTGTTTAGTGGTTGTCAGATAGGGTTATGTGTTTGGTGGTTGTCAGATAGGTTTATGTTTTTAGTGGTTGTAAGGTGGGGCTATATGTTTATTGCTTGTTATGTGTGCTTATATTTATTGAGTTTTAGGTGGGGCTATGTGTTTAGTGCTTACTAGGTGTGGTTATATTGATTGAGTTTTAGGTGGGGCTATGTGTTTAGTGCTTGTCAGACTGGGTTCATTTGTTTAGTGCTTGTCAGACAAGGGTTATGTGTTTAGTGCTTGTCAGACAAGGGTTATGTGTTTAGTGCTAGTCAGACCGGGGTTATGTGTTTAGTGCTTGTAAGGTGGGGTTATGTGTTTTGTGCTTGTTAGGTGGGGATATTTGTTTAGTGCTCGTTAGATGGGTTAGGTGTTTAGTGCTCGTTAGGTGGGTTATGTGTTTAGTGCTTGTTAGGTGTTTTTTGTTTAGTGCTCGTTTGGTGGGTTATGTGTTTAGTGCTTGTTAGGTGTTTTTTGTTTAGTGCTCGTTTGGTGGGTTATGTGTTTAGTGCTTGTTAGGTGTGGTAATGTGTTGGCTGCTTATTGGGTGAGTGCATGTGTTCAGTTTGAACTCCATTTGACACATTTCATAATTTGAAATAATGGTTCAGTTCCAGAATACTAGAGCACGCTATCATTCCGGGTTCTGTTTCTGTTGGTTATAAAATGTAGCTGTCTTCAGGATTTGGGTTTTATAGCCTGAACTGATTCCAACCCCTGGTACTAATTGCCTCTCTCTAATTGCTAATCAAATGAACACAAAGAGAAGTCCAATTATAAACAGTGCTCTGCCGGGGGGAGGGGGTCTGTCTTTCTTTCGCTCACATACACACAGAGGGAGGGAGACAGAGGGAACTGTATGACTCTAATTATAGAATGCTTAAGGTGATAACAACGTTCCAGTAAGGTGGATATTTCAATGAAAAGTAGTCATGAAAAGTCAGGACATAGTTGTTTGTGTGTTGACATTTCCCCAACCTGGTGAGGGCTTAGGGGTTATGTAAAGTTGAATATATCATGTTTTAAAATTATTGCCTCCAGCCATAATATTCAGTCCTCGTTTGTTCAGAATTATGTCCCTGTATTTTCAATTTCAGGTCCTTGTGTGTTCAGTACCAGGACCCTTATAGACCAGTCCATTTATAGACCAGTCCACATAGAGACCAGGGCACTTATAGACTAGGCCACATAAAGACTAGGCCACATATAGACCAGTCCACAGAGATCAGTTCACTTATAGACCAAGTCACTTATAGACCAGTCCACTTATAGACCAGTCGACTCACAGACCAGTCAACTTATAGACCAGTCTACCTAGAGACCAGGCCCATTATAGACCCAGCCACTTATTGACCAGCCCACTTACAGACCAGTCAACGTCTAGACCAGTCTACATAGAGACCAGGCCAATTATAGACCCAGCCACTTATAGACCAGGCCACTGGTCTATAAGTGGACCAGAAACTGACACAAGAAATGTTCCACTGTGAATATCCCCAGCATGATTTACATTTACTATACACACAAACACTCACTTTTTCTTACACAGTTAGTGTGTCTGTGTGTGTGTGTGTGTCTGTGTAGAGGCTGACAGGATCCCTATATAGAGAGATTGAATCGAACAACCTCCTTATCCTCTTCTTGTCTGCCCCATCCTGTCTCAGACCTGAAATGTTATCAATATTTTTTCTGATGCCTCTTACATTCTACTAGGTCACTTTAATTGGATAAGGTTGGTTATGGTTAATGTTTGTTGTTGCTTCAGTTGGTTATAGTTACTCTTGGTTATACCTTATGGGGGTTATGTTTTATATTGGTCTACACACAACTAGCTATAAAGGAAATGTTCTATGCACAAAGATAACTAGAGGCAATCTGGTCTATTCACAGAGCTAGCTGGAAGGGATCTGTTCTATACATAGAGATAACTAGAGGTGATCTGGTCTATTCACAGAGCTAGCTGGAAGGGATCTGTTCTATACACAGAGATAACTAGAGGGTAATGTTGCTGTGCCAATGGTGGACCACATTTTAGTGTCCCTAGAGCTTCTTAGCCATTAAAGCCACAAATTCTCAAGAAGGATTAACAATCAAAAACATAGAGGGATATGTATTATAGGAACAGACAGACATGTTTGTTTCTTGTGATTATTTTGTAATATTGGCAGCCCAGTCTGGAACAAGCTGCTGCTTAATCTGTAGCTGTGTTTGGTTCAGAGGTTAAAGATCATGTGAGTTTGACCTCAGGCCCAGCCGTGTGAAAGCAGTGGGCGTAGAGTGAAGATAATGAATGGCTAGGGTCAGAACAGCTATACTGATGTCTGTATTGATGACAACAATCAAAATCAAATCACAGTTGCAACAACTGGTGTAGACTAACAGTGTAATGCTTTCTTATAGGTCCTTTTCCAACAATGCAAAGGGAAGTAAACATTTTGCAAAGATAGAAATGTAATGAATATGTAATACAATAAAATTTAAAAAATGTCAGGAAGTGCAACTACTGAGTTGGTGTGGGTAGGGGTAACAGCAAATATAGATGCACTGAACAAAATTAAAAATTAAATGCAACACTTTTGTTTTTGCCCTCATTCATCATGAACTGAACTCAAAGATCTAAAACTTTCTTTATGTACGCAAATGGCCTATTTCTCTCAAATATTTTTTACAAATCTGTCTAAATCTGCATTGGACCACTTATCCTTCCTTGGACCACTTTTGATAGGTCCTGACCACTGCAGACTGGAAACACCCCACAAGGGCTGCAGTTTTGGAGATCTGACCCAGTCATCTAGCCATCACAATTTGGCCTGTGTCAAAGTGCCTCAGATCCTCACACTGCCCATTTTTCCTGCTTCTAACACATCAACTTTGAGGACAGAATGTTCACTTGATACCTAATATATCCCACACTGTCAGGTGACACTTCACCTGTCAATGGTCATGTTGGTATGGATGGTCAGTGTATATTGTTCCTTTGCAAACTAATAATATTAGTTTTTCAGAATAACAAGTCATTTACACCTATTATTAAATTTAGGAACTCATTTACACCTTTATTACAGAGCTGTTGAGTTTTCTGGTGATTGTTCAATATTATCGTTTGAAGTAGATTATATTTCCCATGGTCCACTATTTTTATTTTTACTGTTCAAGTGAAGCACAACTGAGCAACCCAAATGAAAGCTTTTGTAATCCACTCAACTTCTGACACTAAAGCACCTATACATCTATTTCACTAATCCCCATAGGCTCTATTAACGTGACTATTTTGGTTAATTATGAGTGTCTGGAAATACTAAAAGCCAAGGTTGGGCATCAGCATTGAGACTAACAACGACTGCTATTTATTTACAAATGGTAAGCTACTAGTGGTGTGCATATGACAGAAAAATCAAACATTTCATATATGTTCTAAAGATTTCAAATTCCATTCTAAAGCAATTTTAGATTTCTTTCTACTCAATAATTCTGAGGCCACAGATATTGGGGTTCTTTTATTATTCGTTCATACGCACAAATCAGTGTGTGAACCATGCATGCTACCATTTGAGCATAGATTTATACTATTAAGGTTTGCTTGAGAATGTATGTAGATGTTTGCACATCTATGAAAATCTTTACACACAGTGGCAAGTGTGGAATGAGAGAACCCAGTAATCAATGTGGAAAATATATTTTTTTAAATGTGTGATTGAAATTGACAGCAAAATAAAGCCACATTTTCAGCAACATTAATGCAAAGTTTCTTAAGAGACTGAAGTATATCGTGTCCTTTGACCATGTCAATTTGTTAAGAAATTATAGACATGGGTAAAACCATTGTTGTCAAATTAGAACATACTGAGTTGATGGGAAATCCAATGGGAATGTGCCCTTCCAGGGGAAGACTCTCCATATGTTGCATTCCAGACAGCATATTTTCATGTGTTGTATAGTGGAGGAAACAGGTGCAGGCAGGACTGGAGTTTAGAAACAGGAGCTTTACTCACAGTAATGTAGTGCAAGCACCAGCATCAAGAGAATCAAGAGCATGCACATGAACAGTGTCTAATGACAGAACTAAATATACAGGCAAACCAGCAAACAGGACACAGGTGAGTGGAAACACAAGTGAGTATGAAGACACTGATTGACTGAGTCCTTAAGGGAAGACGGGTTGGAAAGACCAAATAAGGACATGCGAAACAACTAAAGTCCTGGAGATGGCATGACAGGACAAGACAGAACCACAAGACAGAACAACAAACAGAACTGCAAATGGTCACGTTCGGCTGGGACCGTTACAGTAGCAACCCCCCTCCCCACGCAGACGGGGCTCCAGACGTGCAAAAAAGCAGAGGGAGGTGGCAGAGGATACCATATGGTCCAAACCAAACGGGAACAGATGTCGACCAGGAGGTGGCCAGCCAGGTGGTAGCTGGGACCGTGCCGGGTCCCCCATAGCACGGTTAGGTGCTGCAGGCGGATGACCTGCAGGTAGTTCCAGGTCTGCCGGGGGCGCCTGGACAGCAGAGGGCGCCACCACAGGAGGGGCGACAACGGAGCAGGAGGAGCCAGTGGACCAGGAAGTGCCAGGACAGCAGATGACACCAGCGAAGCAGGAGGCGCCAGGACAGCAGAGGGAGTCTCCGCCCCCAAGGCGGGACAGGGCTTTGAGCAGAGAGAAGTGGCGACGACAGGGGCTAGTCGGACCAGCCCTCTGGGGGTGACAGCAGGGGCCCCCCCTTGAACCATTCCGGAGGTGCAGGAAGGGGCATCCCATCCTCGGGGAGGACCCGAAGCACAAGGGGATGAACCCGCGTACACGGTGCCGGGACAGGGCGTGGCTCCCACAAACGAGGCACAGGAACAGGAGGAAATGCCACCCCAGCCTCCTCCCCAGGCGCGGCCCCCCCGAAGTGCTCCACAGTTGACCACATGAGGGTGGGACAGGCACAGGCTGGAACAAGGGCAAACGGGTGTGGGCGAACGGCGATGAGGGAACCGCCTCCAGGGAAACAGGGCTTGGCTGGCTACTTGCTGCTTCCGTATTTTCTTGGTCAGTTATTCTGTTCTGTCTGGTTGCGTGGTGTTTCTTTTGTTAAAATGCAAGTTATTTTATTAAATGTCCTCCGTTCTCCCTGCTCTTGTGTCCATGCCTCATCAACCGCGACATACATCTTCAGACACAGATGGGACCTTTTCACAGAAATTACAGACTGACTCAGCAGACGTCCTTTTGGCGTTTAAAGACAAACAGTCTAATTCCCAATGATAATGACACTTCCATTATCCTGACTGTCCTCTAGTGACTCGCCCTTCCCTTTGTAGTTCAAGGTTATCTCCTTTGTCTAATTAAGTTGACAGAGAGATTGTTGTCCTGGCAACACATTGCCAGGTTGGTGACTTCCTCCCAGTAAACGTCTCCGTTGTTGGTCAGGTCTACTAACGCCGAAAGAGAGCTCTGAGAACGCACGTTTGTAGCCCATCTATTCTTGTTAGATGGTATTTTATATTTGGTTCCCCAGTGACAAAATTGCCCTAACAGCTTCACAAGGAATGCTCAACATGTTCCTTCATTTTCAGGCTATGCAAATTTACGCTGATCAATGTTCCGTTCACCAAGGAGGCACCGCATATTTTGCTTAAAACAATATAGCTATATTATGTTCCATACTTTGCAACTCTGTAAGGACTGTCTCAATCTTTAGACAACTAGAATGTGTGTGTGTGTGTGTGTGTGCTCTGGAAGAGTGGTGTAGAATTTGCAGGCTCCTGGCACACAGGAAATGGAAATGAATTATGGGAGACAGATTAAGAGAGCTCATCACATCCTGTTAAAGACTGAGAATGACTTCAGGCAAGGTCTCTCTCTCTCCATCTCTCCTCCTCTTTATCTTTCTCTCTGTGTTTCTCTTCCTCCCTCTCCTTGTCCCTCTCCTTCTCCTCTGGCTCTCTCTTTTTATTCCTGTCTCTCCCTGTGATGAGACAGTGTTTAGGCAGGGGTTCTGGGGATCAGTGTCTGGGTATAATTCATCCAATTAAAGTCAGATTCAGAGTGAAGACGACACACACAAGCACAGACACGCACACTTGCAAGCAAATACACACAGACACAGACAAACACAGAAGAGTCCCCACATGCGCAAACACAGACAACACATAATACCACACACACACACACACACACACACACACACACACACACAAATGCACAAACACATTATTCAGACAGACTATGCAGAACAGGAAAGGATAGATGGCAGCTGTAAAATACCTCTGTTTACTGACTGGTCAAATTATGCTGGGCTCCAAACATATACTCATAGAAAGGACTTTTGTTTCTGCAGGGTAACACGCTACAAGTGACATATAAGTTACAAGTAAGCAACTTTATGGAAGAACTAGTATTTTCACAGCTACTCTCTGTAGACTACTTGTACTCTTTATCCAGGCAATGTTAAAACCCTACATCCATGAGTCTATATTCTGAGTTCTTAATTCTGTCGGGTCTGGTTTCTCTGCGACCTTCAGCTCCAACTCAGCCCTGGACAGCACTTCTCTGTCCTGTCCCCTCAATGGTTGAACCAGCCTTCCCACAAGTTATTAAGTTATTTTCTGAAATCTTCTGAAACTCTACCATTTCCAAGAGTGTTTAAAATTACACACTGTGCTCGCCACCACCCACTTTGGCATTTTGTTAGATTATTGTTAATTCTTTACTCTTTCTGCTACCACTGACTTTGCTGGTAGCTACTTAATTGTGTATTTATCACAACTGGGTTATGTGGTGGTCCCACATATCTATCTAAAGGTGAATGCACTAACTGTAAGTCACTGTCAATAAAGGACTCAAATGTAAAAGTTACCTTTTGGTGAAATCAAGGAATTGTCCAGACATGAGTAAACTGGATTGCTGTAAGAAGAAAGAGGAGAGGGCCTAAACCATAGGCAGGCACCAGTAGTTAGAGCCAATTAAGCAGACATGGATCCTCCACTTGCCAGGAGTGGCCAGCCTCACAGGGCTCAATCCCGTAGTGTCTGGACCCTGAGACACCCAGCCTAGAGTGGAGGGAGAGGAGGCTCAGATGGTTCATAGTGTTAAAGTCAGCAGATGGATCTTGAAGGATGGAAACAGAGGAGAAATAGTCCATTTGGACCGTGCGAAGAGCCCCTGTAACACAAAGAAGAGCAGTCTTGGTTGAGAAACCCTTCTTGAGGCCTTACTGGTTATGGTCACAGATATCGGTCTGAGAGTTGGTCAGACACAGCACACCAATCTGTTGTTTTGTTTTCGTCAAGTGTTGGTTTCTTAAGGGGAACAACCCTCACCATGTTGATGTCAGAGTGGGAACAGCCTGTTGTTAGTGGTTCAGGAGTTGGTTGAGAAAGTGAGGAATGGGAGAAAGTGCCCCCAGAGATCTGCCCCCAGCGATCTGCCCCCAGAGATCTGCCCCCCAGAGATCTGCCTCCAGAGCTCTGCCTCCAGAGATCTGATTCCAGCGATCAATCTGGAAAAGGGAGGGATGGGTCAAGGGTACAATTTATCAGGGAACCAGGCACCTTGAGAGATCAGGGAAAAGGCTGATGATCTGTAGATTAGTTTGGAGTGTGAGGTTACAGTGGACTCAATAAGCTGAGTTAATGAGGAAAAGATTTCATCATGTACAGAAGATAGCGAGGAATGATGGAAAGGATGATAGTTCTTTCATAAGTGTAGTTGTCCTCCATTTTTCCTCACTTGACCGAAGCCCGGTTCTGTGAGCTCACATTAAGTCTCTCAGGCGCGCAGAAGAAGGGAAGGGGAGAAAGAGCTGAAAGGAAAGACGACAGTGAGACTCATACGATGTGGAAGATTTGTGACAACTCATGAGCAGCTGCTTATTGGCTGGGAGTGTAGAGTTGATTGAAAGAGAAATGGAAAAGGAGACAAAGTAGCAATCAGAAAATGGG
Organism: Esox niger; assembly: GCA_016801105.1. Classification (NCBI taxonomy): domain Eukaryota; kingdom Metazoa; phylum Chordata; class Actinopteri; order Esociformes; family Esocidae; genus Esox; species Esox niger. The sequence goes on along the minus strand of JACXGJ010007297.1, from coordinate 1,438 downwards.
TGGGGGTTGCAGAGAGATTGGTTGACAGACCGCATCTAGTAAGAATGAGGTCAGGGCATTTCAAACCTTGTGAATGGGATGAGACGAGCAAATGGCGAGTTCAACAGAGGAGAGTTGGAGAGATATTAGGAAGTCTACAAGGACACCCGTAGAGGATAAATGACACCGATGTTAAGCTCGATAAATGACACCGATGTTAAGCTGGATAAATGACACTGATGTTAAGCTCGAATGGACAAGATATGTTGCCAGCATGGAACTGAAAGGGGGCCTTGGACAGGTTAGTTACCCCAGCATGGCATCCAGATGGGACAGAGGAGAGAGAAGCAGGGAAGCACTGTTTTTTGGGTAAATCCAGGTCTCCATCAGGACCTAAAAAGTCAAGGGTCTGAACGGCAGCATACATACATTATAACAAAATACTTGGCCCATACCAAGTGAGTAACAGGAGTTTAATTAACATGTTCTTAGCACTCTACCCACTGTGTATGTCTGTGTTTTAGGTCTAACTATACTCATGGGGACCAAATGTCCCCATGAGTATAGTAAAACCAGAAGAAATTGAACTCATCCATTTCTGGATCATGGTTTAGGTTTAGGTTCAAACTTACAATTTATTTTAGAGTTAAAATTGGGGTTTCTTTAAGGTCCAATGCATTGTTGGTTAACTTTAGGGTTAAGGTTAGGCATTACACCTAGGTAAAGTTTAGGCATAAATGTTACTTTGTTAAGGATAGGGTTAGGTTGAGGTTTATATTAGGGTAAGGTTAAGGTTAGGGTTAGGTTTAGGGTTAAGATTAGGGCAAGGGAGCATGCAATTTCTATTATCTGGTCCCCATGAGGTTAACTGTACAAACGTGTGTGTATGTGTGTGTGTGTGTGTGTGTGTGTGTGTTTGTGTGTGTTTCAGCTATTCTCCCTGGCCTGGGTGACCCTTTGGTGACCTTTCAGCTTGTGCTTTTCTCTGAGGCGGCATATTGTTATTACCCAGAATCCATTATATTCACTCTGATGAGGCACCAAGTGAAATACAGAAATAAACCGACACACACTAACAAATGGACACATTCACACACACTGACGCACACACATGCACACTGAAAGCCAAGTGGAAAGACAGAAGAACATCCAGTTCATTGTTTCTCTTCAATATTTTCGGTTTGGCACACTCACCTTGTTCTCTGTGTGCGATTGATGTGTACTGATCGATCTTTCCTCTGTGCCCTGGTCTCTGTTATCTGTCATATCTGGGTGTGATCCATCAGGCCCGGGGATGAATGGAAAGAAGATGAATGAGAAGAGAGGATGAGAGAACTAGGTCAGAGGACAAGGTTACAGGAGAAGGCGGAGGGTGTGAGGAGAGAATGGGGGGGGGGCGTTTGGCCAGTCTGTCCATGGACCTGCCCTGACAGGGTGGGAGGAGAGGATGGGGGGGGGG
>JACXGJ010007296.1:0-30977 GCA_016801105.1 Esox niger | reverse complement strand
CCTCTGTTCTAAGCAGTACAGAAACATACCTCTGTTCTAAGGAGGACAGAAACATACCTCTGTTCTAAGGAGGACAGATACATACCTCTGTTCTAAGGAGTACAGATGCATACCTCTGTTCTAAGGAGGACAGATTCATACCTCTGTTCTGAGCAGTACAGAAACATACCTCTGTTCTAAGGAGGACAGATACATACCTCTGTTCTAAGCAGTACAGATACATACCTCTGTTCTAAGGAGGACAGAAACATACCTCTGTTCTAAGCAGTACAGAAACATACCTCTGTTCTAAGGAGGACAGATACATACCTCTGTTCTAATGAGTACAGATACATACCTCTTTTCTAAGGAGGACAGATACATACCTCTGTTCTAAGGAGGACAGATACATACCTCTGTTCTAAGGAGGACAGATACATACCTCTGTTCTAAGTAGTACAGCTAGTTACATACCTCTGTTCTAAGCAGGACATACACTTAGTTAGATACCTCATTTGTAAGCAGTACAGCTAGTTACATACCTAATGCATAGTGAGTCCTTTATAGCCAGTAAAGGTAGAGGTGGCTCTGACAAAGCTAAAATGCCTCACTGTATATTTGGGACATCTGGTGAGTGGACTTAACTACCAGATCAAAACAAAAACACATTTGAAAAGTGTTTCAGACTCCAGTATCTGAAGTACACTCAACATACCAGAGAAAAGTGAGAGACATAAAAAGAGAAAGACAGGAGGAAGAGGAGACACCATGGGAGGAGAGAGAAATGGGAGAGACGAGAGAAATGAGAGAGGAGAGAGAAATGGGAGAGAGGAGAGAGAGAGACAGAGATGGACAGAAATGAGAGATTGTAAAGAGAGGGAAATATAGAGGAGAGTGAGACAGAGAGCAGAGAGAAATGAGAGAGAATGGGAAAAGAGAGGGGAGAGAGAGGGGAAGACTTCATATGGCCTTTGATGACTTTGTAATTCAGTTAATTGTGTTTCCTGCTGGAGAGGTAATGAGCTGGACAGAGTGGTCTCATCCCAACCACCACACTGTAAACTTTGAAGTACACTATAAATTATAGGCTCTTGGTCAGACGTAGCGCACTATATAGGAAATAGTGTCCGATTTGGGACAAAGACGGAGAATAACACTCTGGGAAAAGGCAGCCGTTGGCAGTCAGGGAGAGAAAAAGTGAAAAAACGAAACATCCTCCGAAGTGAAGCTGTTCATCCAGGTTTAGAAACAGCTGTCAGACAGCTAGCTACCTGCATTATCTTCATTAATATAATGGTATAATGATTTAATGGGATAATGGTAGCTAGAGTAACTACTTCACCTTAACATGCCCAACAGCTTCTCTGGTCGTCAGATTGTCCCCACACTACCAGGTCACAACCAGCGGAGATACATGGAGGTCACCATCATAACATGTGAGGTCCCAATTACTTTCAGTTTCTTTTAGATTTTGTTTAAATGTAATCTCATGGTTCAATACAATAAAATAAAAACCAAGAAATGAACAATGTGCAGTAATGTATTGATTGTAGGTGCTGTGTGTAATAGATAATATAAATACTCAACAACAACAACAGAGAGGCAGAGAGAGTGCACGAGAGATAAAGTGGGGAGACAGGAAGAGGAAATCAGAGGGATGAGGACAGTGGGAGACTTCACAGAGAGACAGAGAGAGACTGCACAGAGAGACCGACTTCACCAAGACATATAGAGACTTCACAGAGCAGAGTGTCTAGAACATAAATCCAGTTACTAGTCTGTCAACACAACATGCCTGACTCCAACATCACACCATCCCATCTTTCAATACTACGCCATCCTCCAACCGGTCTGGTAGTAGATTTAGGGTTTTGTACTGTACACAAGAAAGGTCCATGAGCTGATTAGACAGTTGGAAAAGAGCTACTGTGTGAGTACTGCAGTGCCTGTTTGATTGAATTCAATCCTTGTGGCTTGGTGATTGACAGCCGTGGAGAGTCATAGCCTGCCTCTTTAATTATACAGCAGCAGCAGTGCGCTTTAGCACTCAGGTGTGTGGTGGGGAATGCAAATGACTGCTGCTCTCTTCATTGCCTTTGTTTTCACAGTCATTATATGAAGCAGTCACTGTGCTTGTCTTTTGTTAAGGAGATCAGATATAGACTCTCATTCTAATCACTGCCGAGTGACGTCTCCAAAGATACTACAGTGTGTCTAGATTTTTCCCAGACTGTGTTTGTCATAATGTCATGTCGCGTTGTGCCTTGTGATTATCGGGTAAATATTGAGCCGCGTGTAACTATTGGTGCGTTAGCATGCTATTTGGGGTATTTTACTCAACGTGTTCTTCAGGAAGTCATTATTAGGATTATTTGAATCAGTCATACTCAGTACAGATGAAACTGTTCAGTGACGGTGGACAGAGGACAGGTCTGTAACAAAATATCAAAGGCAGACATGATAATATTAACTACGCCCTTTTGTAAAGGGAAAGCCTAGTTTATTCCTCTAACCGGCAATGTGAAACGTGAAGAAGACTAACTTTCTGTTACAGGAGACATATTTTAGGTTCTCTCTATTAAAGTACCACATTAATGATGAATCATCTGGTTCATTTCTTCATAGGACCTGATTATAATTGAAGTGACTTTCATGCAGAAGTAACCTTTGAAAGAGGAGTCGGCCATTATCTCTGTGAACGTGAATCCATTAAATGTATATTTATAATTTATATTAATCATGAGCGCTTCCCAAGTGGCACACTATTCACTATGTAGTGCACTACATTGAACCATGACATCAAGTCGGTTCATGTAATGCAGACTAAGTTCTATTTCTATCATTCTGACCCACAGCTGCTCTGATATGAAACTTGCAAACTAGATATAAATTAATGAGTGCCCTCTGGAAAGTCTCTAAGATGTGTGGCTTTTGAAGGTAGACTGAACAAGTTGACACAAATAACCAATTCAAACAGATCCCTGCAGGGTTAACATTCAGGCTTGCACATGAAAAGACACACACTCTGAAGAAAACGTGCACACATGTACTTGCAAATCAGACATCTACACATGACCATGTACAGACCTAATTGTACTCTGGTCCTGTATGTTGTGAACAGGAAAAGCCATGTTGGCGTTTGGTAATGGGACGGACAGCCACTCCCCCTCAACGGCCAACCAACCAGGGAGGCCCAGCCCCACCCTCGCCACCCATGACAATCACATCCAACGCCCGGCAACCACCATCCCCAGCATCACCATGGAAATGGAACAGAACGTCCTGAGAGCACAGATACCCACTCAGGTGAGGAGTGAGATGGAGCAGGGGAGGATGAGAAGGATATATTTGTATTTTGAGGTTTTTCTTTATTCATAGAGATTACTCAACTGAGATAGAGGTCTAGCTGAATTCTCAGTCTGAATAAATGTAAAATCCAAAGTACACATATAAAACTTAACTTTATCCATCTGTTTGACATTTTAGTCGTCAAACTTTAGGTGTCTTTACATCACTTTCATATTATTTCCTCAGGTATTTTTTCATTTTCTCAACTTTTCTGCTATCACTAATCTGATGTTTCTTCGCTGATCATGTAACCATTTGGATAGTACGCTGTATATATATTACATTTATTTAACATTGTACTATCTTCAGATTGACAAGTACAGATTGACATCCATAAGGCCACAGCTTTGTATGTGAAATCAGGGATTCAAACCCACACTCTTGGCATTGGTCGGGATGTGTTCCTAAGCAAACTGAGCAACAAAAGACTCATGCAATGCCAGTGTGAAATCCAATACTTTAAAATACAGTACATGATTGCCATCCAGGATTACTTTGCTAACCGATTTCACAAGGTAGGAACCACAAATAATACACATATTCATTGTGACGAGGACTTGAACTTACAGCCTAGGAGTTTGAAGTTTGAAAATAAAAGTTGTGTTTGTTTCCCTTAAAGATTATTACATTTTATTGATCACACGTCAGAATATTGGATTGCAATTGTGGAAATGTTTTGTCAGTTGTGATGGTTTGTATATGTAAGAGTGTACAACTCTAATGTACAAACAGTGTAATGTAGTGTAGCAATTTACCTTCAGCACTTCAAAGGGTCATTTTGAAACATTTTACACTGTTTAAGGTTGGATTATAGTTTTTCATGAGTGCGAAGATACATTAATGAAACTGGGGTCAAGTTGATCTCAATTTTAACCTAATGAGCACAGCAGTGTTCTTTGTATGCAAAACAGTCTCATTTCTCATTGCTTTCATACAGAATGTCAATGTGAAGCACATTTTTGCCAAATCTCTCTACTAAAAATATAAAACTTGTTTGGTCACATCTGAAACAAATTATAGCATTGTTATTCTTTTATATTATTACTGTTATTGCCAACATTTTAATAGAGTTGTGTTTTCTCTATTGCAAAAATGTGGTTAGCATTGGCATTGTATGTGAAAGGAATGAGAAATGACTAGGGCTATGTGTTCTGCAAACAAACAACACCACTTTGATCATTAGGTTCACATGGAGATCAGTTTGACCCCAGTTTCAGTAAAACTATCTTACAGCAGTCTTTCTGGCCAACATTGCTTTACAATTTGACCTGTGTGTGAACAGTTTTGAAAATGGGAATTCTGCATGGGTGAAAGTCCTCATGTAACTAAGAAATCTTGAACTGTTTTGTACAATGACTTTATTGAGAGGACTGCATTATAGTTTGTTTTGATAACGTATAATGTTCTCATTACATTTCACCAAAAACATAGAGGTCGAGTAGCTTGCACAGTGGCACAGTTAACATGAAAATAATTTGTTTCGGTAACATGGTTAGTTAACATCAACGTGCTTGGTTACATTTACTTGGTTAGTTAACATCAACATTATTTCTTACATTAACTAGGTTAGTTAGTTAACATCAAAATGTTGTTTAAAGAGAATTCTTGGTTGTAGTATTTGGCCTAGTTGCTTGTTTACAGGAACTAGGATAGTTGCCTGGTTACAGTAGCTATAATAGTTGCCTGGTTACAGTAACTAGGATAGTTTAAACCAACCCAGTGTGTTGGGCATTTATATACAGATCAGTCTTATAGTTCCTCTTCCTTTAATTTGCAGTTTCTACTAAACTAATATATGGAATAGTTTTGAGATGGTCACACCATGGATCATTTAGCAATTGGATTTAGAGTTTAAGGACCTATGTACTTATATCTAAAAAACGTTTTGTAATGACAGTGCCATTACTGGCATGGTAAATGGAACCATAATGTTAAACATAATTAACACGGACAAACGATTTGTAGCTAGTAGTTTGTAGGGATAATTAAAATTTGTACATTTACAGATAATAACAAGTTTTATGCAGTTGAGGTAAAACAGTTAACTGGCTCTCTGTTATCGCATGTATTCATGAAACAGCTCTGACTCCTCTGCCTTGGTGTTTATGTCACTATATTGGTGGCAGCTCAGTGAGATAGCATAGGCTGGTCTAACTAGAACTTGTTCTGTCACAATGTTTCCCTCATGAACAATGGTCTGTTATTGGGAGATAGAGGGAGGGTGGCATGGACAGAAAGGGTGCGTTCCTGCATAGTTCAGCTGCTAGAGAACAGCGGGTGCAACTCCAGGGGGGTGGGTTTGATTCCCAAGGGTTGCCATTTTCAAATGTACTTCATTGCACTCACTACTAAGTCTTTCTGGATGAGTGTCTGCTAAATTACTTAAATGTGAAAATGAGGGGAGATGGGAGTCAGTAAATGAAGGAGAGAGGGAAAAAATGTGAGATAAGAGAAAGAGGAAGGAAGAGGGACGGGGAGAGAATCAGAAGCCTCATGTGTCCATGTTTAACATGCGTCTTTCATCCTCATCTTGACCTTATCGGCTCTGTTTTAGTATGAAGAAAATACATGTGATGTTAGACAGCTTGAGACATGTGGTCAATGGATGGATTGGAAAAACAAATGTTTCTTTAAACAGTCTTGTCCTTGGTTCAGAGTAATACACTGCCGTTCAAAAGTTTGGGGTCACTTAGAAATGTCCTTGTTTTCAGTAAAAACACAAATGTATTTGAGTAGGAAATACAGTCATTGATAAAGTTGGAAATAATATTTTTTTACAGAGTTATAAAATCCTCCGTCCTCCTAAGAATACTCCATTTGCAGCAATTACAGCAGTGCAGACCCTTGGCGTTCTAGTTGTCAATTTGTTGAGGAAATCTGAAGAGGTTTCACCCCATGCTTCCTGAAGCACCTCCCACAAGTTGGATTGGCTTAATGGGCACTTCTTACGTACCATACTGTCAAGCAGCGCCCACAATAGCTCAATAGGGTTGAGATCCGGTGACTGTGCTGGCCACTCCATTATAGACAGATTTCCATCTAAATGCATCTTCCCTAAATGGGCATGACTTGGCATTGCAGAAGGTAGTGATAGCTTTCCTTCTTCTAGATCCCTATTACTCGGTACAAATCTCCCATTTTCCCACCACCAAAGCACCCTCAGACCATCACATTGCCTCCACCATGCTTGACAGAGGGCGTCAAGCACACCTCCTTCATCTTTTCATTTGGTCTGCATCTCACCAATGTTGTTTTTTGTGATCCGAACACCTCAAACAATCCGTAACACTTTTTTCCAATGTTCCTCTGTCCAGTGTCTATGTTCCTTTTACAGTCTTCATAATTAATTTTTATTGGCCAGTCTAAGATATTACTTTTTTTGCAACTCTGCCCAGAAGTAGAGCATCCCAGAATCCCCTCTCCACTGTTAACACTGCGATTTAATGAAGATGCCAGTTGAAGACCTCTGAGGGGTCTGTTTCTCAAACTACACACTGTATTTGTCCCTTTACTCAGTTGTGCACCGGAGCCTCAAACACCTCTTTCCATTCTAGTGCTATTTGTTCTGTTCAGTGAAAGGAGTAGTACAAAGCATTGTAATACATCTTCAGCTTCTTGGCAGTTTCTTGCATGGAATAGCCTTCATTTCTAGAAATAAGAATAGACTGATGACTTTCAGAAGAAAGTTCTTAGTTTCTGGCCATTTTGAGCCTGTAATCCAACCCATGATTTCTGATACTTCAGATACTCAATTCATTTAAGGAAGGACAGTTTATTTGCATGTTTAATCGGCACAGCAGTTTTCAGCAGTGCTAACAACTGCAGAAGGGTTTTCTGATAATCAAACAAGTGCCTTTTAAAATGATGAACTCGAATTAGCAAACACAACATGGTTGCTGATAATGGGCCTCTGTATGCCTATGGATTTCATTTACAACATTTACAGTATCTACACTCTATATATTTCTGACTCATTTGATGATATTATAATGGACAATGTGGACCCCAAACGTTGAACGGCAGTGTTCAATTTACATTTCCCTTTCCTAACAGTGTGTTTTTGTGTGCGTGTTTCTCCATGCAGGTGAATGAGAACGACAGACTGTGGGCCGATGAGGGTGAAGACTCCACATTGTCCTCCCCGGGGCTGTTAGACCATGGAGCTTCACCTCTCCACCTCTCTTCCTTGGCCTGGACCCTGCCTCTGGGGCTCTGCCTGCTGTTACTCACATACCAGTAGTCTGGTCTGGTCTGGTCTGGGCCAGGTCTAGTCTCGGTCTGGTCTGGGTCTAGTCTTAGCCTGGACCTGGTCACGGTCTGGATTTAGTCTTTCCCAGGACCTGCTCTGGGTCTTGGTCTTTGACCTGAACAAGGCCCGGACCTGGTCTGGGTATGGACCCAGTCTATGTCTTGACCAGGATCTGGTTTTGGCCTGGGTCTTATCCAGGTTCAGACTACATCACAGACCTGACTGACATGGGGGTGGAGAGAGGGAGATAGAGAGGGAGGGAGACAGAGAGGGAGAGAGACAGACAGACAGTGAGACTGAGAGGGAGAGAGACAGACAGAGAGCGCGACGGACAGAAGACAGGGAGACAGACAGACAGACATACAGACAGAAAGACATGTATGTATAAAAAAGAGAAGAGACTTTTCCATCTCTCCCCCTTCCTCCCCCTTCCTCCCCCTCCCTCCCCGCTTCACTCTTATCTCTGTTGGTGACTTAACTCTGTGGAACTGTGGTCCCATTCTCCTTGGCCCCGAAGAAGAGGAGAGAGGCCACTGAGATACCAGGGCGACACACACAAGCCCACACACAGTTGAACCACACCCATTCTAATCTGTACAGTATGTATGTAAGCTCCAGCAAGGGCCCGGGTGTTGATGGTGTCCGGAAGGTGTACAGAGGAACCGCAGAGGAGCTGTTTTATACGGAACCCTCGGATCAGCGGAATTCTGGTAGAATGGACCGACTAGGTTCTAACGGTTCCAGAACATCCAGTACATTCCTCCATGGTGTAATATATTGACGTGAACATTCTGAAGACTCTCCTCTTTCAATGACATCTCTCCTTACACGGCAGCACAGTATGAGAACAGAGCCTTAGGCCTGGTCCCAAATCACAACATATCCACTATGTAGTGCACTACTTTTGACCAGCACCCAGAGAACGCTGATCAGAAGTAACACACTATATAGGGTGCAGAGTTCCATTTGGGACATCTCATGGAACCACTCTACTGTTTTGTTTACATGTACGTTTTGAATTTAGTGATGAAATAGTGAACCAACTTTGTTAACAGCCATACTAAGCACTAGTACACAGAAGGAGGGTGTGTTTGTTAATATTTGAATAAAACATTTGTTACTGTATAGTTCTATGTTACAGGCAGACAGTATGTACATTCTGTCCTGATGTCACAACTTAATTTACAAGGTCAGAGGAAGAAGGCTGAGTCCCAAATGGTAGCATATTGCCGATCTAGTGTACTACTTTTGACCAGGGTGTGATAGAGCGCTAGTTAAAAATAGTACACTAAATAGGGAAGAGTGCCATTTGGAAATCTGTAGAAGACTCATACTTGGGAGTGATTCGCTGATAATGTAGATATTAAAATGAAATGTTCTAAATGATGGAGAACTATGAACTAAATCTATTTTTATGTATTTTTGGACCTTACCACACCAAAAATCTATCTGTCATGTGTCGCAGTCATGGAGACAACAGACACATTCACTCTTCCCATGTCACTGTTAGTCTATCTGCTGGTTACCATGTCCCCTGTCAATGTATCAGTCTACCATGCTAATGGTTACCATGTCCCCTGTTAATGTATCAGTCTACCATGCTAATGGTTACCATGTCCCCTGTTAATGTATCAGTTTACAATGCTAATGGTTACCATGTCCCCTGTCAATGTATCAGTCTACCATACTAACGGTTACCATGTCCCCTGTTAATGTATCAGTTTACCATGCTAATGGTTACCATGTCCCCTGTCAATGTATCAGTCTACCATGCTAACGGTTACCATGTCCCCTGTTAATGTATCAGTTTACCATGCTAACGGTTACCATGTCCCCTGTCAATGTATCAGTCTACCATGCTAACGGTTACCATGTTACCATGTCCCCTGTTAATGTATCAGTCTACCATGCTAACAGTTACCATGTCCCCTGTTAATGTATCAGTCTACCATGCTAATGGTTACCATGTCCCCTGTTAATGTATCAGTCAACCATTCTAATTGTTACCATGTCTCCGACCAGCAGTTACCATGTGCGTCTCATCTCTGACAGTCTGTCAGTATACCATTCTAATGACAACCATTTCTCTGACCGTGTGTCAGTCTGCCATTCTAATGGTTATCATGTCTCCGACAGTCTGTCAGTCTACCATTTTACTGGTTATCATATACCTGGTACCCTGTCAGTCTGTCAGTCTGCCATTCTTCTGGTTGTCATGTCCCTTGTGAGTCTGTCTTTCTACAATCAGAGGGTGTGTGTAACTGATCTCCTGTACCTCCTGAAGTGTGCACATCTAACAGCTTTGGATTGTGGAGGATTTGCCTGAAGGAAGTTGACCAATCATTTCCTTCCAAATCTATTGGGAAGTATAGAATTGCACACTTCAGGAGGAACTATAGATATTTAGGGCACAGCTATGTACTACCACCATCCCCATATCAACCTACCTCTAGTAGGGAACCTCTCCCTACATGGGACAAAGAGAACAGATGCATCTGCCCCGTTCGCTTTCATCACTACTTGACGCCTGCACAGTTCCGTTGCCCTGCCCTGTTCTGTTCTGATTGGTTCGGTTGCCCTGTTCTATTCTGATTGGTTCTGTTGCCCTGTTCTGTTCTGATTGGTATGTTGTGTGAATAAAAAAGAGAATCCATCGTAGGTTCACGTGACATTCTTCTACACCAAGATGACCAACAAACATGCTTCCTGTCTGCTTCCTGATTGGAGGATTTGATGTGTCTCTTCCAGTTCCCATCAGTAGGGATGTGTATCATCTCTGTGGTTGCATGCTCTTTGGGGTTTCAGACTGGGTATCTGTAAAAACACTTCATGACAACTGGTGATGTAGAAATGGCTTTATAAAATAAATATGATTGATTGATTGAGATGCCAGATGCCACTGGCGAGGTCATTTGCTCAACGTTCTCTGATCCTGCATTCTGAAATATCACACAACGTGCTGAATTCCAATGCTCAGAGTAAACATGAGAATTTAAATTCACAAATCCCCCAAAACCCTGGAGGATGGCAAGTGAAGTTTTATTGCTGTGCCCTCCAAGCTCACTGTTACTACCTCGCAACAGCTCTACATGGCTGCGGGCCTAATCCCAATTCAAGCACTAAACCCTTTACCTTAGGCACTGGAGATGTGAGAGGATTTAATGGTGTAGTTAACACGGTGAAGTTTCCACCCGGCTTACCAGAGGGCAAGATGAAGCTTATATGATATTGCGTACCCCCATCAAGTCCACCTAATATGTAGGCTTTAGGGGTCATTTATGGATAAGACCATAGAGTCATTGTGACAAAATTGCCCACAATCCATCAGATGTTCATGTCACATCCAAAGTCAATACACTGAGCCAGTGAAGGGGTTGGGATCTAATTTAGTGGTAATAAGTGTTATGATAACAGCCAGTGTCATTACATATCATGTCTGTGTGTACATGGTTTGTGTAAGGTGTTGCAAAGTTTTCAAAAAAGTAATTAAAACTCCCAACTAATTAGATTCATCTGAATTATGGAAGCCACCTAAATCAACCATCAATATAGTTAAATTATCAATATGAATAATTTATCTGCAGAAATTGTGAATCCTATCAGAGAAACTGATTTGAATTGGTCTGAGGTCTATCTGAGGAAAATATTGAATTAACATTGTAAAATAAATGATTACATTATACATGGCATATTCTTTAATTACAGCAGTATAGACATTTACAGAGTTTTATGCTCTTGACATGATTATGGAATGGAGTGAGAGAATGTTTCCCCTTGTGTTACATCTCATTCCATCCCTCAGGGAAGTTAGTTCATAAACATAACCAAAGGAGTCAAGTTCAATCCAGTTTTATTCAGGGCATTGATTAATTGGAGAATATCAATCCTATACGTAGCTAACTGAACATGTCTGAACACAACTGCCCAGACAGACTAGACCTAAACTTGCTTACGTTAATTGGCTGATATTTGAATAGCACACAGACAAATAAAATGACTTGGCTAGTCACTAGAATAAAAAAAACTCTCACATTTCTAACGTAGTCCAGAAAAGTCTGTTTGGCCTGCCAAATAATGTTGGTCTGTATGGTGAGCTTTCATTCACCCTCTTCTGAGCCACATGTATCATCATTTAGCAGGCCAGGTGTGTCCATGCACCTCCTCGCATCGTTGGTGAGAGAAACGCAACCTTTCTGAGACGTGAACAAAGGATTAATTGCGTATGTTTGATAAGCAGGGTCTGGGAACTGTGCTTGCGTTCCCAACAGGAATATTTAGTGTTAGGATACAATTAGGTAATTCCCAATCCAATTAGATTATTCACTATCCAATTGGGTAATTCACAATCCAGTTAAATTATTCACTATCCAGCATCAGTGTGTTTGTGAGTGGTGCTAGTTTGTATGATGAGCAGAGCGGGTGTAATTTGGCAAAATATTGGAGTGGCAGCCATCTGTCCCGATTCAATTTTGCCGTGGTACGGCAAAACCATGCTCCAGGCAAGCTCTTTCCAGCTATATCAATTTCCTTCACTTTCCTTTAGATTTGGGGTGTGCTTTTCTTACATAACCTACTTCCAAACCAAATACTAGTCTAGATAATCATACAAGTAGATTTCTTGCAAATGTTTTAATAAAAACAGTTATAGGAGCGGTATTGTTTTTGTTTCCTGTGGATGTGTAGCAATTGTTGGTGGACATGAGTTCTGATGTAGGCTTCCATTCCATCACATTTAGGATAGTTCCACACTCCCTCCTCCAAGTGGCAGCACCAACTGAGCCAAGGCTTGATAATGGAATCAGGTGTATCCAATTAAGGTGTGGTCATTTGGTGGCCATGCCGGTTTTCGTTTGTTTTGTATTATTTCATATTGGCATGGCGGTTTGTAGTTTCCTTTTCTATATGTATTTGCATGTATGCCGTTAGCTCTGGAAATAATTGGACACTGACATATGTTTTGTTATTTTGGTTTCCCAAAATATATTCAAGTTACAGTCATATAATGAATATGGGCTTAAAGCGCACACTCCCAGCTTTAATCTGCAGTCCAAATTGGAGGAAGGGTTTAGGAATTACAACTCTTTGATAAGTAGCATGCACTTTTTCAAGGGACCAAAAGTAATTGCACAATTAACTCAAAAGCGGTTTCATGGACAGGTGTGGGCTATTCCCTCATTATTTCTTCATCAATTAAGCAGGTAAAAGGTTGGGAGACAGAAGCAGGTAGATTAATTCTGAAGTGTAATGGTATATATTGTCTGCTCAGATTCAGCAAAGTTAATTGGACGCCACTTCAATTTACAAATGGACAACGACCCAAAACAAACAGCAAAAGCAACCTAGGAGTTTTCTTAAGGCAAAGAAGTTGAATATTCTGCAATGGCCAAGTCAATTGACTGATCTCAACCAAAAATCCCACGAACAAACAACAACTGAAGACAGCTGCAGTTAAGGCCTGGCAAAGCATCACAAAGGAGGAAACCCAGCGTTTGGTGATGTCCATGCATTCTGGACTTCACACAGTCATTGCCTGCAAAGGATTCTCGACAAAGTATTAAAATGAAAATGTTATTTATGATTGTATGGTTGCAATTCCTAAACGTTTCATACAATATTTGCATTCAACCCCTTGAATGAAAGTTGAAAGTCTGCACTTCAATTGCATCTTGGTTGTTTCATTTCAAATCCAATGTGGTGCCATACAGAGACAAAATTAGGAAAATTGTGTCAGTGTACAAATACTTCCGGACCTTACTGTATACACACCGGTCAGCCATAACATTATGACCACTGACAGGTGAAGTCAATAACATTGATCGTCTCATCATCATGGCACCTGTCAGTGGGTGGGCTATATTAGACAGCAAGTGAACATTCTGTCCTCAAAGTTGATGTGTAAGAAGCAGGAGAAATGGGCAAGCATAAGGATTGAGCTAATTTGACAAGGGCCAAATTGTGATGGCTCAACAACTGGGTCAGAGCATCTCCATAACTGCAGCCCTTGTGGGGTGTTCCCGATCTGCAGTGGTCAGTGCCCATCAAAAGTGGTCCAAGAAAGGAAAAGCGGTGAACCGACAACAGGGTCATGAGCAGCTACGGCTCATTGATGCATGTGGCGAGCGAAGGCTGGCCCATATGGTCCGATCCAACAGATGAGCTACTGTAGCTCAAATTACTGAAAAAGTTCAGGCTGTTACTTTCAGACAGGTGTCAGAACACACAGTGCATTGCAGTTTGTTGCATATGGGGCTACATAGTCGAAAACCAGTCAGGGTGCCCTTGCTGACCCTTGTCCACTGCCAAAAGCGCCTACAATGGGCACGTCAGCATGAGAACTGGACCACGGAGCGATGGAAGAAGGTGGCCTGGTCTGACAAATCACGTTTCCTTTTACAAATGGCTGGGTGACTGTGTGTCACTTACCTGGAGAACACATGGCATTAGGACGCACTACGGGAAGAAGGCAAGCCGGCGCAGGCAGTGTGATGTTTGGGCCATGCTCTGCTGGGAAGCCATTGACATGTACCACCTACTTGAGCATTGTTTCAGCCCATGTGCGCCCTTTCATGGCAACGGTATTCCCTGATGGCACTGGCCTCTTTCAGCAGGAAAAATTTGTTCACAAAACAAAAATGGTTCAGGAACGGTTTGAGGAACAGAACGAGTTCAAGGCGTTGACTTGGCCTCCAAATTCCCCACATCTCAATCCAATTGAGCATCTGTGAGATGTGCTGGATAAACAGGTCCGATCCATCAAGGCCCCACCTCACAACGTATAGGACTTAAAAGATCTGCTGCTAACGTCTTGATGCCAGATACCACAGCACACCTTCAAAGTTGTAGTGGAGTCCGTGCCTCGACGGGTCAAGGCTGTTTTGGCGGAAAAAGTGTGACCTACCTAATATTAGGCAGATAGCCATAATTTTATGGCTGAACTGTATAGATATTTTTGTCACCATCTGAACAAAGACCTGGACTAGCTGACCACGAGGTGAGAGGGAGAGCTGAACCTGGACAAATGTAAGCATATGTAATTCCGGCACCTAGTCGTATATGTTCAGTGTTCACATCAATGCACACATTTATTCAGGTTACAGAACCATTGTGCCTGAGGCCCCTGTAGCCAGACCAGTAACATTACGCTGTCTAGTTGGCACTGTAATATATTCGTCAGCTAGCTGTCCACAACTGTTGGAAAGAGCTTTGGCTGGAATTCAATTAAACACACCACAGAAATATAAAGTAACTTTATTTAAAATATTCATTCTGTGCCCACACACTTTCAACTCTGAAAAGTTAAATCATCTCTAAAGTATGGTTGCAGTTGTAGGTTTTCACAGCCAACACCAGTCTGTGAGTTAATTTAGGCAATTGAGCTACTGTGTAAATACTGCAATGCGGGTTAGAAATTGTAACAACTTCAACTTGATATGACCCTGGGTGTTCCCACAGTCTAAGCTGCCTCCAGTACATGTACTGCTGCAGTGTGGGTTTAAGTCCGTCCCATTGCTTTAATGAACAACTCACTCCTCTATCTAACTAAATAAAAGGACTTGATAAAAACAAACATCCAGCCGTGCTAGCAAGAAATGTTTGTCAACTCAATGAGGAGGAGGCTTAAGTTTGTCAAACATCTGTCTAAAATGTAACTGTATATTGAAGTTTGCAGGATATCAGTTATTTGTGTATGTGTGTGTGTGTGTGTGTTTGTGTGTATAAAAAATACAGCAGTACGTCTCACCGTCCAATCTTGTACTGGGTGCATTCCAAAATGCACCCTATACCTTAAGGGCCCTAGTCAAATGTATCTCTTCCTTGTTAGGGATTAGGGCGCGGTTCGAGCCGGGCCCCATACACCACCTGTTTTCCCCACTCTGACATGATTTAAGTGTCCTAACTGGTTGGAGAGGCTTGACTGGCCCCGCTGCCCTACATCCACAAACACCTGCCACTACATCATGTGATACGGGAGATGAGAGCTGGTCAGAATGTTTTGGGTCATCAGCTATCTGGGACACGTTCCCCGCCCCGCCGCCCCGCCCACTCACATCCCACGTCTGACTGGAACCGGGACTCCCGTCTTTAACATGGAGGGAAAATGTCAACGCTAAATACCACGAAGGAAGATAGAAACGTGAAATACTGTGAATACCGCATCGTGTAAAAACGTTGTTGGACTTGTATAGCGTTTATATATGCATGTCCAGTGAAATGACTCGTTTCGCGCCGAGTCAGGGACACGGTCAGGAAGGTCATTCGTGGTGAACGCTTCAGATAGAGCATGTGGAGACGGCGACTAGGGAATCTCCTCGCAGGAGGCCCCGTTTCCGAAGAGGAGCGGAGAAAACCCACAGCAGTTAACCCACTATGCGGAGCCTTCAGCCACTTCCTTCAGCCCTCTTAATCCTCATAGAAGTCTATGCTTTATCTTTGAGCAGCGCAGAGCCACTTCCTCCAGACTTCTTGATCTTTATAGAAGTCTGTGCTTTATCGTTGAGCAGATCCTGTACATACATCTCACATCTTAATAAAAAGCTCAAGGCAGATCCGCTTCATAAGGCACAATCCGTGTCCTAAACAGAAGTATTTTACTTTAGACTAGAGGCCCATGAGGCCCCCCGAATCCCTAGTGTGAAGTTGTAGGCTACGTGCAGGCCTAGACAGTAGGACGCCATTGGGACCACAAACCTTCTGTTCCTCCTTACACATCAAAGAAAACACATGAAGAGGTAAAGCTGACAGATAACCACTGGCTCTGAATACCACACTTTCCATTATGAATCCCGAATGGCGTCCTAGCCCCTACAAAATGCACAACTTTGGACCATAACACAACGGTAGAAAGCAGTGACCTATATAGTGAACAGGGTGAACATTTTGGATGCAGTCTCCGCATAATTCTGTCAGCGGAACGGTAACAGAATCTGAATCGGCCTCAACAAAAGCACCAAAGCAGCGTTCTGACAATTACATTTTGCTGTAAGACTTTTTTTTTGGTTTTGTTTAGCATATTGAATCTAGCAGGGAGAATTGACAGATGTTATTATAGCTGACATCTTCATGCAAAACCAACATATCCACTCAGTCGAAAGGGGATTTCATTAGAATGGGTTTTCGAGGGGAAGGAAAAACAAAACGGGTCCCAAATATCACATTATTCCCTACATTGTGCACTTTTTCAGCTCTACATGTCTTGGCCAAGTATTACATTGTATGGAATAGGGAGCGGTTTGGAATGCGGAAACAGTGACTGACGCTTCTGAAAACTAAACTCCGGTAAACTTGGGTCCAAAGAGAACGACTAATTATTTCCAATAAAGAAGATGGTTCCAGGTTGGATTTGAACCGTGGCAGAAGGAGCACCTCTTCTGCTGACGCGGCATCAACATTCCCCATCAACACCTCCACGCTAGATTCACACGAGGACACTGAATCAAAGGCTGATACGGCCCATCTAATCATCGGCGTACAGGAGCGGGCGGGGGTGGGGAGAGGCAAGGCAGACAGGCAGGAAGGCAGAAATAAAAGGAAGAGAAGATGGAGGAGAGGACGAGACGAGCAGTGGACGAGGAGCACTGGGGGAATTTGATTTTGTGCCCCAGGCATCCGGACAGGTGGCTGTGTTCTCAGCTGACTGACTGATTGTTCTGGAACAGGGCTGATTCCTGGCTGGGAGCCGGGTGCCCTTTATTATTTTCACCCTCCTTTTTTCCCATCACCATCTTCATGCTGGGATTTCTGGGGGGGGGGCGGGGCTGTAAGTGGACCGGTGTTGGATTTAAGATGTAACCGTGGAGATTTACCTACTTGTCAATAAAACGCAAGGTCCAATCAAAATCTGAATTTCGTTTTCAGCCCCAGTCTTTTTGGTTAATGGTAAGATGCTTCAAATGGTAGGACCTCTCCCACCTTATCTGGACCTGGGTACACGAGGAACGGTTACGTTATCGGGGAAAGAGTGAGAAAGGAGGAGCTGCCTCCACAAATGGAACTCCAATCTGCTCCAGAATCTCCTTTCCATTAAATAGCTTTCATTGGGAAGGCAGATCATGTTTTTATCCAGAGGAATCATTGTCATATGAAAACACATTTCCTCCATTACTCTACATGCTTTCCTCCTCTCGCTCCTTTTGCATCTTCGCACGTCACCTGAAAGTATCCAGCTCATATCTAAAGGCACCGTTATAATAAACTCAATTCACATTCAGATGGTGCGAAATGCCCCTCCAGAAATTAGGCAATTTTCAAGTCCCAATATCACAAATCAGAGGTCTTGTTGTAGCCAGGCTCTCCCAAGCAGAGGTCTTGTTGTAGCCAGGCTCTCCCAATCAGAGGTCTTGTTGTAGACAGGCTTTCCCAATCAGAGGTCTTGTTGTAGCCAGGCTCTCCCAATCAGAGGTCTTGTTGTAGCCAGGCTCTCCCAATCAGAGGTCTTGTTGTAGCCCGGCTGTCCCAATCAGAGGTCTTCTTGTAGCCAGGCTGTCCCAATCAGAGGTCTTCTTGTAGCCAGGCTCTCCAAATCAGAGGTCTTGTTGAAGCCAGGCTCTCCCAATCAGAGGTCTTGTTGTAGCCAGGCTCTCCCAATCAGAGGTCTAGTTGTAGCCAGGCTCTCCCAATCAGAGGTCTAGTTGTAGCCAGGCTCACCCAATCAGAGATATAATTGTAGCCAGGCTACGCCAATCAACTATTAACAAAAATCTGGTATAAGTGGGAAGTCGTCTTCCAATTAATGAAAACTAGACATTTTGGGAATGTTGACACAATACAGTAATAAACAAAGACTTCAACAACACAGCAACAATAACAACACAAGTGAATTTTACCATTTAATTTAAAGACAAAAATGTCTGTCATTCTTTTATGTACATTTGTAAATACATGATCACCAGTTAAGGTAGTAATCCTCAGTTTCATCAGTTTTCTAGTTTTGCGTTTTAGTTCAACTTTACATTATCTGCTGTCTTACATACAAAATACAGCTATGTACTTTACTGTACTCACATTTTAAAAGCCTCAGGAGTTTGCCATACATGATTTTCAAAACCATTCAACAAATATATAATTCACAATACTTTCTCATTATGTACAGAACAAACAGCATAGCTGCTAAATTATACATATTAACAAACTACTACCTCAAGTATCTACAATGCCGCTATAAAGAGAGATGGAGAGAGAGAGAAGAAAGATAAAGATGAGAAAATAAAGATGAGAGAAGAACAAGAGAAAAAAGATGGAGAGAAAACTGAGAAGAGCAGTTTGAGGCTTAGAGACCATAAGTGATCTCTGTTGGACCGGTTGTGTCATGGGGTGCTTTGTATTTCTTCAATGAGACCAGGAACCAACATCACTGAAAGACAGAATCACATCAACTCCATTCATGGCACTTCTCTCTGCTGCGATGGACCACATCTATCTACAGAATGTGACCCAGCTCCTGGGGGTTGATAACAGGAAGGTTAACAGATGTTTCCTGGGAGAGTTACGATGAGTCCAGGTTTTTGATGTCACTCCGTAAGTCTGGATCTTGGGTTCTGGATTCAGCCCAGGTAGTCTGGATCCTGGGTTCTGGTATCACCCCATTAGTCTGGGTACAGGGGTCTAGTATCAGCCCAGGTAGTCTGGATCCTGGGTTCTGGTATCACCCCATTAGTCTGGGTACAGGGGTCTAGTATCAACCCAGGTAGTCTGGATCCTGGGTTCTGGTATCACCCCATTAGTCTGGGTACAGGGGTCTAGTATCAACCCAGGTAGTCTGGGGGCCAGGGTTTGGTCAAACAAGTTGCACCCCCGTCCACCCATTATCCTGAAATTATTGGTCAGCCTTTTCTAGTCTCAGTGACAGATGACAGATACAGCCATCCCATAATAGGCTACAGGTAGCCATAGACAACAGTCTTTCTTGCCATAGGCCTACATTCATTTAAAAAAGACAATAATTCCCCTTGGAGCATGTCTCACTAAATTTAACAATAGCTCGCTTATGGGCAAATGTTCAACTATAAGTCTGTTGCTTGGAAATATATCTGGATGTGAGGATGGGTGAGACTGAGAGACAAACGGTGAGGGTGCCGAATGTAACAAAATCTGACGGCCAAGTCTCTCCCCCATACCTCCTCAGGCATTGTTCTCAGTTCGGGATGAGGGGTAATTTGTTGAGTCAAAGGTCACGAGATAATCGAAGGTCAGAAGGTGACAAAGGAGGGGTGTTTAACGTTAGCCTCTGAGAGCACATCTGTTAGGATACATACATATTCTGCCTGCTAGCCGAGAGACACAGTCAGACCAACACAGAGACGAGAGAGGTGAGACTCGTAACCTATGAGTGGAAGGTGAAAGGAACTGATGAAAACTAACTCTAAGCATCACTACTGAGATGAACCAGAGCAGCATAGCCTTGACACGAATGTTGGTGAAACAGGAGATTACTAGATTAAAACAAGTGAAACACATTCAAAGGTAAGTAACAAAAAGAATAAAACGAGGAATCTGAGTTTCAGGGCGCATGTGTATCTTAAATGATGTGTGGGTGTGTGTGTGTGTGTGTCAGCTAGTGGTCAAGTGTTCGTTCCAGGGCTGCTTCTAGTCATGACAGGAAATCTAATCCACCAGTTAGATAATTATACCATTTCATATACGGTCATGGCTTCTACTCTGACTGACCTTTTCCCGGTGCTCAAATATCTGCCCTTTTAACAGGCTAGAGTCATAGTACACTGAACACACTGGAGGTTGTTAGCAGAACCAGTTCTAGTGGGCTGCACACACGACAAGCCCGAGACAATGACAAGAGGAAGAGAGAGGAAAACCAAAGAGAGGGAGCAAAAAAGAGAAAGGGATAAGAAACTGTACAGGGTTAAAAAAAAAATTCAGAGGAAGGGTAAAGATTAGGTACAGCTGGGACCCAAAATGACACCACACTACACTACCCAGAATGATATGCAAATCTGTCCCCCCTGACCAAGACCCCCCTCCTCCACTTACGAACCAAGCTCCGTGACTATCCCCTCCCCTCCTGGCTGCTCAGAGCTTTTACTGCTGACATTCTAACATTCTGAAACCTTTTTACAGTTTCATTAAAAAAATCTGGTAATACAGATTTAACGTTAATAAACAGCACAAACAGAAGTGTGTGTGGGTGTGTGTGTGTGTGTGTGTGTGTGTGTGTGTGTGTGGTTGAGCAACAGAGAACAAAGCTGTCTAAAGCGGTCTAAAAATCTGTAAAACATCTGAAAATGTTTTGCACCTCCACATGTTTATATAGGAAATTACAATGATCCACTGGGTATATTGCTGATTTTTAATCCTTTGAACAAGCCTATGAAACAGAAGGTTCCATACGAGTGACATATATATTTCAATATTATATATATAATCTATATGTAATTATTAACAGTTTGCATGAATGGTTTTGACAAGTGAAGTTTTTACTTCCTGCACACCCATCAGTAAAGCTTGTTAAACCATAACTGTCTGCTTTAACATGAAACAATACAAACTGTTGAATCTACAGCAGTATTGCGGTTTCATGTCTGAGGATTTTAGTTTGCTGAAGTGTAGCCTATAGTTTGATTTAGAAGTGACTTAACCCCGTGGCCAAAAAAAGCTGCTGTCCCTGACAAAAGGGGAATAGGGTATGTTTCCGTGCAACACTGTCCAAGCCCAGGACCCAGATCCAGGATTTGTGATTCTCTGCCTAAACTGATAGGCGTAAACAAATGTCAGTAAACGTATTAAAAAATGTAAAAAATAAACTAATCTTATAATGACAATCACCAATTCCTTTGCATTAAATTTATATCACGTACAAACGATTTGTCAAAAAAAAATCTAAACGCAAAACTCCAGTGGGTATTCACGTTACAGAATGAATATGGAGATCTGACTGCATCAAAAGTGAAAATAAACATGAAGTTTAACAATTAGCTATTTTCAATGACTCTTTTCAATTATTTTTAATATGAACCGGTCTGCCACTTAAAATGAGTACGGGCATCTATTTCAGTCAATCAATTACTGGCCGTTGGAACATTGGAGAGGTTTGTGACTCGGTGATTAAGATATATATATCAATGACTATGGCCAAGACTTTAAGTAAACAGGCCAAATGAATAGTTCATTAGGAAAAACACTTACATTTGTATTTCCGATTAAAATACACAAACATTTTTTGTCAATGGATTCTAAAAAAAGAGGCATTGTCGAATTGCAATATTAAAAAAATTAGATAATACTTTCTGGGGGAGGACCCCCGGACCACACACTGTGTTCTGTACCTTTATGTTCATAAAAATTGAAGTGTGTGTGTTATGTGCATGCAAAAGTGTGAGTGACAGTTTGTGTGTTAGTACAATTATTTCACTATTGTAGCTATTTGTGTGACTATCAGAGCAAATGGAGCATTAGATCACTCCGGGGCACAATACACACACACGTGCAAACACACATGCGCGCACACGCACACACGCACACACCGCTCCACTCCGGGCTCCAGACCGATCTGCAGCTCCGGGGCTTCACAACGATCTGGGCCACAGTGATCTGGGCCATTGAACAGGGACCTACATGCATTCAGAACATAAAACAGCTTTTAAGCTGGATGGATGTGTGAGGGAACAATTAGAGCAGTTCAAACCAGTTCAGACCCTCAGCTAGCTAATAGTCCCTCTCCCAAGCCTGACAATGAGTGTAAGTGTATGCGTGTGAGAGAGAGAGAAAGACAGATCGAGAGAGCAGGAGAAAGGGAAAACGGTATGTGTGTTCGCTTTTATTGGGTATGGGAGTAGAGAGTAATTATGTGGAGAAGTGTCCATCAGCAAACTGGTTCCTGTCCAGCCTAGTGGACCAGATGAGATGAGATGGCAGATACACCCTAAGACAACTCCCAAATGGGCCCCTAGTCCTTCATACAGTACACATAACCAGCCACGCCGTGGAGGGGTAAAGAGGCCTATTAGAAATGTCAGGGACCTTAAATGGGTGTTCCTCTCCCGGTCTGAGAAGCCTTGTTAGAGAGACGGGGCCAACAGCCTGGCAGACAGGCTACATGTCTGCAGTGACAAGATGGCGTCAGCCTTGACACACGCACGCACACACAGGACGCTTCCCACCTGCCACTGCTGCACCGAGCCATTACACAGAAAGCTGTGGCTCCCCGACCGAGAGCCAGATGTGTCCTGTCCAGCTCCATCTCTGTCCCGGTTAAGGCTCTCATGAATTACAGGGACTCGACATGACAGTCCACAGGCTTACAGGGACAGGTGGAACGGCTGAGGTCACCATCAAATGTATGGGGCCATAGAAATGGACACAGAATAACACCGACCAGAACTAAAAAGACAAATTAATGCTGGATGAAAACTCAATGGAGACTCTCTGGGTCCATGAAGACCTCTCGTTATGTGGCATTTGTTCATCTGGCCTTAAAGTATAAAACAATAAATTAAGTTACTATGACTGTTAGTGTAGGGGTGTAGACAGACAAACAGATGGTTTGTCAGATCAGTCAGTTCTAGCGTGTTAAAGCCGTTGTGTGGTTCTCTACTCTGAGAAGGTTCTAAAGGACTGCTGTTCGTTCGTCCTTCTCTATCCAACTTTCAAAATGTCCGTGGGTCAGGTGAGGTGTTCCAAGCTGTCTGTCCATCGTGTTCCCCTCACCCACTCCCAGAAACACCTCCCTCCTTCCCAGGGCTTATAGTCTTTGGGGTGGGGACTGGGATGGAGAAGGGCTGGGTTCCAGAGCATGACAAGTGGTGTGGCAGTGGGCGTCAGATACATGTTGAGGGCTGTGCAGAGGGTTGTTGCTTCCTGTTTCTCAGACCACCCGATTTCTCCTTGTAGCCAAGACCCATTTGCTGAGATACGTCCACCAGGGCAGAGGCCACCGTCAAGCCTGAAGACGAAACATGAAGTTATTAAACATGTGAATATGTGGCGTGCATTAAGCATGTGCATGTGTGGCGTGCATTAAGCATGTGAATGTGTGGCGTGCATTAAGCATGTGAATATGTGGCGTGCATTAAGCATGTGAATGTGTGGCGTGCATTAAGCATGTGAATATGTGGCGTGCATTAAGCATGTGCATGTGTGGCGTGCATTAAGCATGTGAATGTGTGGCGTGCATTAAGCATGTGAATGTGTGGCGTACATTGAACAGGTGAATGTGTGGCGTACATTGAACAGGTGAATGTGTGGCGTACATTGAACAGGTGAATGTGTGGTGTGTATCAAACATGTGAATTTGTAGCGTGTACCAAACAGGTGAATGTGTGTGTAGCATGTGCTGTGTGTAGCTGGCATCTTCAACATGATCTATGTTCAGGTATTCATATGTTTAGGGAGTAGTAAACCCTGGCTGGATAGTTTGGGGGAATGACCAGATCAGAAAGGGAATGGAGTGACTGGGACACTCTTCATTCCTCCACTCTTATTAACAGCTAACAGATGGTTTCACAGAGTGATTAGAGCCACATACTGAGTCCATTAGAATAGGAGGGAGAGGTCCAGATGTTAAACACAGCATCAACCCATATCACCCAACCAATCACCCAATCACCCACACACCTTCCCACCCACACACACTCCTATTATCTTTAATGTAAAAAACCTAACCCTGACCTTAACTTGTATCTAAACCCAACCCCTAAGCAAAAAAAGCCTTTTTCAGCATGGGTACTGGCAAAATATTTCCACAAGCCCAAACTGTTGATATGCTATCCTTGCTGGGATATTTGGTACTCATACATAAAACAGTAAACACACACACACCAGCCAGTTAGCCTGACAGACAGACAGGTCTTCTGGGTCTTACCAGACTGTCCCGGAGGGGGGATGCCCCCAAGGCCTCTGGGTAAGCGGACAAAGATGGAGAGGACAGCTGCCTTGTTCCCATAACACGGCTCGAGGGCAATGGGCTTGGGAACCGTCTGGAGGAGAGACAGACAGAGATGTTAGACGTAAGCAGGCAGCCAGACAGCCAGGGCATTCCTTGGAGCTATGAAGAGCGTTGAATCAGACTGGCTTACCGTAACGTCACCATGGATACAGGGGTTGCCACTGACACTTGGGCAGTCAACTCACTCAACCAACCAATGACCTCAGCACATGCATGTGCCTAACCAGCCTGAAGGAGTCTCTAGAACCAGGACAGCCCTGCCAACGATGCCACCCCACCCGAAGGTGGTGTTTAACCAAAGGAATTCCCTGGTTACACACCAGTCAGAATCAGAACCCCTGGTTACACGCCAGTCAGAATCAGAACCCCTGGTTACACGCCAGTCAGAATCAGAACCCCTGGTTACACGCCAGTCAGAGACAGAACCCCTGGTTACACGCCAGTCAGAATCAGAACCCCTGGTTACACGCCAGTCAGAAACAGAACCCCTGTTTACACGCCAGTCAGAAACAGAACCCCTGTTTACACACCAGGCAGAAACAGAACCCCTGGTCACACACCAGTCAGAGACAGAACCCCTGGTTACACACCAGTCAGAGACAGAAACCCTGTTTACACACCAGTCAGAGACAGAACCCCTGTTTACACACCAGTCAGAGACAGAACCCCTGGTTACACAACAGTCAGAGACAGAACCCCTGTTTACACACCAGTCAGAGACAGAACCCCTGTTTACACACCAGTCAGAGACAGAACCCCTGGTTACACACCAGTCAGAATCATACTACATATATGCCCATGTCATGCTAAGATCTGTGTATTGTTAGTAGAGTATTATTGTGAATAATAGGTGCGGGGGACTCTCCTTCAAGTCTCCTTCAAGACACACACATAAAATGCCTAATATAAAATGTTGGAGTCGTTGTTTTTTGTGTGTTTTAAGTATCAGGGTAGTCCTTATTTCAATTTGAGTCAGTCTTCAGGGAAACGTGAAGACTGCAAGCGGACTCATTGCAAAGCTCCCCAGAGGTTGTCAACACAACAATCACGGCACACGACCATCAGTACACTCCCACCAACCACAGGAAGCACTAGGACGGCTGACTAGAACTGACTGGCTGGCCGACTGACTGTTTTCCTACCTACAGCTGGAGATAAAACAGTGTCGGCTTGAACTCAGAGGATGTCCAACCCTTTGCGGTCTCTTGTGCTTCTCTGGGTCTAAGCTGGACAGCGAACTGGGCCATGTTGTGACGTCCACTGGTCCCCACCCCGGCCTGGCCCGGCACCCAGAGAGATGTCATGGTGAGACACACACCTCCCTTTCCGTGTGAGAACACAAACACAGTCTGTGACAGTAATAATATTCAAGCTCTGACCCATTTTTACACGAATTTATCCCTCCCTCCCTCCCCCCCCCCCCCTCCCTACTTGCGCTCTCTCATTCCACTCTCTCCTGCTTTCCTCGCTGTCATCACCGCCCTTTTCGCCACTCTCTACCCCCGTCTTATCTCAGCCAAATCCCAAATGGACCCCTCCCAAACTCCACTCCACACTTGGCCCTCCATTTGCACAACTGTCCCAAAGCAGAGGGAGTAGAAATGGTCAAGGGGCTAATTAGACCCCCCCCTCAGTGGCCGTTTCGAGCCGCCGTTCAACACTTAACAGTGGAATCCCATTAGGCACCACTTTATTTTTAAACCTACGCAATTTCACACAAAAGAATGGATAGGAGTGACTAACGGTAACGTGCAGTTTTTCCATATGATTTCATGACGTGACACATTCAAAACAAAATATGTCCTAAATTAAATGGTGTTTGATGTTTAGTTTTTAAATGGGTCTGTAAATGAGAATTTCATGCTTGTCTTATTAAGTAAAATTGGACCAGGAATTCCATCATTCAACACACGAGCGTTCCAAGGTGGATGCGTTTATTAACCCCTCGCCATTCCCTGGAAGTCACCCTCAGAGTTTCCACAGCAACACGTGAGCACGGAGAGCACTCTCAAAGAAAGTGCATAGGGAATATGGGTCAGTTTGATATTCACCATCCTCCTTTTTTCCTCTTCCCTCCCTCTCTCCTTCCTCATTCTATAACAGCCCTACCACCCCTCATTTACTTTCATTCAGCAGGAGAGCTTTAGCTGCCACAGGGAGCAGCCAGGGAGTGAACGGGTTTTGTGTTTTAAGCATAATGACAGTAGATAAGTTCTGACATACCTCAATTGTTCCCACCAAACCTGAGCTTTTCCTCAGAACATTGAACTGTTCCTACCAGACCTTAGAAGTGTATAATTCATGCTACTGTTGATTCCTTCAGATGGTTTAAATAACAGTCCCTTTCTCCATTTTACCCATAATATCATATGAGAGCACTTCATTCAGGCCTAAATCTAATAGACTACACTGTGTGTGTGTGTGTACATATATATTTTCCAACAGAGTACATATAATTACAAACATATAATTTCCATTTAAATCTCTATTCACCAATCCCAGCCCCACCCCAAACAGAAATCAGGTGAGTTGACCTCTCTGACCGCAATCAATCTTAAACACAACAACAGGTTTGATGTTTCCTCTCTTTTCCTCTTTTCCTCTGGCAACATTAACCCCCCCCCCCCCATACGTACAGACCCACACACACCCGTGCTGCACAATAACACCATTTATCTCTGTCAACAGACAGTACCTCTTCTCCTCTCTCTTCCTCCCCTCGTCTCTGGGCGGAAATACATTTATAAAATAAAACACCTTGTTGTAGAATTTAATTATGTATTCCTTTATTGGCAGTGTCTGTGATGTTCCCTGAAGGTAGAGTCTGTGTCTCCGCTGAGGCACTGTGTTAATGACATTTCTCAACAGATGTCTTTGTTTTAGCCCAGACTCCCCCCCTATAGTTCTCCCACCTTCCACTGCCAACCAACCCTCCCTAGTCTCCCCAACTCCCCTCTCAGTATCAACAGGCCCTGCCTGCCTCCCTCCTACCTTGGCTCACCCTTTCGTCTCCCCTGGCTCATTCACCCACACTCCTCCCTCAACTGTCTCACTCAACTCTCCCTCCCTCCCTCCCCTGTCCCACTTGCATCCTAGAAGGAGTTATCTCTTCGGACCAGACAGAACAGAAAGCTAGAGGAGAACTTCTGACGTTCTGTTACGTGAACTACAGTAAACTACAGTAATTGAAATGGGTGTGTGTTTGTGAGTGTGTGTGTGTGTGTGTGCGCGCAGAAAAAAACTGTGTGACCAAAGTACACTACACCACAAACCCTTCCAAATAGGAAACTAGTCTTTGATCTGACTGTATTCATCTGGACCAGTGTTGAAACACCAAACCCACTTCCATCCTACAATTTGGCCTAGTCCTTTATGACTCACTGTATTCATGCCGTCCATTTTCTCATTCAACTTAAAGTAACGGTCCAGGATATAGATATTATATCAGAATTATGGCCTATAATGAATTGCGGCAGGATTAAAATAGTTTCACCTTCCAACTAATATTTGTCCAGTCTGTTAAAAAGCAGCGACTCACTGTAAGAATGGTGTGGGAATGTACCGCAATACAAGCAGATAGAACAGAATCAATGTTTCAATTCATTTATAGAACAAAACCTCTTTCAGAATATGAACATTAAAATTCATGAGAAGATACTTAGAAACATTGTATGGGATCATGCAGACAGACTACAACCATGACTAGATCTACTGGATCGGCATCCAATCTGGAGCCAATCTGGACCAGAAGCCAACCTCAGCCCCTTCTTTCACAGTGCAGGCCTGGAGCATGCGGTGTAATCACAGACACAGTTAGGTTCCAACACAGTTATTTTAAGTCGAAAACAGAAGTTTCCATATCTCTACCCTCTTATAAACCTTGTAACACAAATACTCAGCTTGAAGAGTTATTTAAGTGCTTTGAGTGTTTTTTGGTAATTTATTGATGAGCTGCCGAACTGACTCTGTGTCTTGGTGTTTTCAACTTGTAGTTATTGTATTAGCTGTTGCAATCAAATGTCTCTTCTGGGGGTTTGAAAAAAGTACTTCTATCTAATAGATGTTGTAGTAATTGTCAGCTAAGATACAGTTATGTTACACTTGCTAAACATTTGCTTGGGTAAAGAAAATTGCCTGGCGATAATATTGATATCAAAACATAATTAAACTGTCCCCAATTTTCCAAAGAGTTTCAAAGGAATAGCATACTTTATTTTCTTGGAGAATTTCCTTTTAGTCCCCAACCGAAGCCTCTCCTTCTACTTCTTTAAAGTTCCCCTGTCGTCTTTTAATTGGATTTTTAAACCATCACCTTGTGTCTAATGTATTGGTGTGTTTACCCCAAAATATATATTATTCATGCATTTCCCTGAGGCTCCTTTGGCAGTGGAAATGCTCAGTCTGATTGTGTGGGCGTTAGGAAACCAATTTAAAAAACGTTCAGTACACAAACCTGATTGGCTTACACAGATTAACAGTCACTTGGATGGCCTGCACAAATTAATCACCACCTGATTGGTCTACACAGATGAACGGTCATCTATGATAATCAAAATCACCTGGTGACATTATGCGGTTGGTCATCCAAACAGGCCCAACAAATCATCCAAACACTGAATTTCCAAGTGTTTTTTCTTAACAGGTGTAAAGGGCAATATGAGAATTTCCCAAAACAATACAATTTCTCAGTTGCAACATTTGATATGTTGTCTTTGTACTGGTTTCAATGGGAAAAAAGGGATGAGTGATTCGCACATCATTGCATTGTGTTCATATTTGAATTATACACACATTTTATTTCATTTTCATTTTGTGTAACTTATTTGCTGCACTTACTCTAAAAATATAGAATAAACAAGTGAGTTGGAGAAATAATTTAATTAATTTAGTTGCCTAACAATTCTGCACACTAATTGTTGCCTAACTGTGCACACTTTTGTATCCCCTGAGAAAGATCAAAACACATTTTTCCTTTGTTAAACATTCAGTTTTGAGGTTCAATGATATTTTGGATTGACTGAGAACTTTGTGTTAACAATAGAATAAATCTTCAGGAATACAATTGGCCTAATAATTGTGCACGCAGGGTATAGCGTGTATTTATTACTGCATATGCAATCAATATAATACATTTTTGATATATAGCAGTGCTGGAGAAGCAACAAGAAATGTTTAGCTTTTCAATTAAGCCTGCCTGTTTTGAACTGTGCTCTGCTCCATTTTATGAATGCCTAAACAAACATAATAAAAAAATCTTAGATACATTCACATTTTCATTAGTTTCTCAATGTCTACTTAAGGAAAAAGCCGCCGATCACATTTCAGAGAGTTCCCTGAACAAACACACACATGTCCAACATGCAGATTATTCCAAATAACAGATAGGCAATTTGGCAACCCTGTCCAGATAGTCCCATACCGCGCAGCCCGGCTGTGTGTCGACGGACTCCAGTGACGAGACTGGGGTTCAGACGCAATAAATCATTGCAGTGATGTTGTTCCCATCAACAACGGCTGCTAACCATCGTATAGAGATGACAAGGACAGCCTATAGCCTGATGCATATTGCTACCCTAGACAGTCCTATGCACCAATGCATAATGAACTACAGCTCAAGTACACTCATTTAAGTTCCAGTTCTCGGTTGCTGTGGAAATACATTATTCACCTGCATGCAGCTATTTTACCATCAGGGAAAAGCTGTGGCTGTTTTTAACATCAGCCCTGTCACGTGACATACTCGTTTTTTATGAGAGCAAAGGATTCTTCCTTCCTGCCCCCCCTTGCTGGCCAAGTTTGTGCAGCCCCCCAGCCCCCCCCACAGATCAGCAGGACGAGCTATGATAGCTAGCAATATTAAGTCCCCTCCTGTTAACTGCCAATTAAACGGCTGCATTATACTAATCCCAAAACACTGTAAAATGATTGGTACGTGTAAATGTGCTTAGTGAATACGGTCTCCTCACCCCACCATCCATCCATCCATCCATTCATCCCATCCCATAATATCTATAAATAACCATGGAATTACACTGTCAGTCAGGTATTCTCCCTTTCACAGGGGCAGCACTGCCTCTCCTGCACCAATCTCTCCTCTCCTCCAGACTTTTCTCCTCCTCTCACTCTCTCCCCTGCTTGCTAGTGGAAGGTTAAACTCCCTGCCGGACATAAGATACAAAACTCCCACCGCCGGGCAAACACAAAAGGACACACAGACAGACCAGTGCGCATGGACACATGCAGACCTGCCCACAAACACACAGACCTGCCCACAAACCTACAGACCTGCCCGCACACAGAGGTACGCACGCACACACAGAGGCACGCGCACAAACATGCACGCGCACGTGCACACACACACCGGCACACACACAGAGGCACGCATACACGAACACACACATATGCATGCACACATACGCATGCACACACACAGAGGCGCACACACACACACAAAGAGAGAGACACACACACACACACACACACACACACACACACACACACACACAC